>CM068369.1:25911812-26206812 GCA_034769895.1 Magicicada septendecula
ATTTTTATGTACGCGAAAAGTTATCATCATAACTCGGGTGTATGAGCCCCTGCTCCGTCCTAATACCGAGGAATATAAGGGGATGATACAAAACCCTGCAATCATCCCTTTTTAACACGGAGAGACTGAAAATAGTAACCTTTTTCTGCCTTTGATAATGTCAGCGTTTATCTCAGATGGTTTTTTCCCTTTCATCGCAATTTTCATGAGGAAAGGAACAGTAGGTACTCTCGAAAACCAATGTACGCGTATTGTGGGATTAAGAGCAAACACACTCACATGCGCACACACACACGCACGTGCGCTTATATATGTACGTTTAATAATAGGACTCTCTGTTGTCCTTGCTAATTACGTATACGTATATAAATATTAATTATATTTAATTTTTATATTGAATTTACCTCAAGATGATTCTTTCCTTATTAGGTACATGTTTCGGGTACCATTTTGTACCCATCCTCGACTAATGAATGAATATTTATTTTGTTTCTTTTCCAAGAATATACTTTTTTCTCTTTGTTTTATGACTGTTTGTTGTCTGTAATTTGCTAGACACAGGCTATTAACCTGAGTATTTTATCTTACACCATTCATTATTTTTGCTTGGATTTTATTTTCTTCAACTGTCTGCTACATTCTTTCAGTGTTTTCTCATAAAATAATTTTTTTGTAATTTTACATAAGTTTTTGTGATTTATCTAAAGCTTGTGTATTTAATGTTAAATTATTTTTTAATTCTTTTATGTTCAAATGTTAGACGATGTATTTTGTCTGTGCGATGCCAATAAATTACTTAATATTTTACTTGAATTTATTCCTTAATAATAAACGATGTCTATTTTCATAAATATTTTATGATAAAAAAATTGAATTTAAGTAACAAATTTTAAAAGTTCATGTTGAGAAAACGAAAATTTTTAAATTAAATTATTATTAAACGAATGATAAGTATAGACACATTTCAAATGTTTTATATGATCAAACAATTACAAAAAGGTTAAATGAAGTAAGATTAAAAAATTTTAATAAAATTAAACAAATGCAGTTTAAGTAAGTTAATTAAAGAGAAGGAAAATAATATTTAAAATAATTAAACCCAAATGTTTCATAAAAATATGTGTGATTTACACACAGTCTAATAAAAAAATTAACATAATAAAGAGAATTGTATATATTTTATTTATGGGATGCTAACTAATATAAATATAAATTATTTATAAAGAAACAATATATAGGCCTAATTATAGGCTATACTAGGAAAGATGCAAAATCGATCGATTATGTTTAAAGATCTATATAGGCTATACGACATACGTATAAATATTGTTCTAATGTTTCCATGATATTGATTAGGCTATAGGCCTAATATTTGTGTTCTCAAATTGCAACTCGTAAGTTCTTGCAGAATTTATAAAATTGTTTTTTAAGTGATTATTTTATTAAGAAGATTATTTATATAAGGAGAATGTTATTTTTATAATTATTTTACATATTTGTAAATAACTTAAGTTTAATACATTTTATGTGTTTGTGTGTTTGTGTGTGTGTTTACTGTTATTAAAGAATGAACAAGAAGTAATTTATTAGAATCGTATAGGTAAAAGATCAAAATACATATAGCTCACACTAATATTTTAACCATAAGCGACACTAAAAATAATTTAGTACTAAACATAGCCTACAAGGTTTTTATATATGTGCATGTGTGTGTGAGTGTGTTACCCATTTTGATGTTTTCTGTGTATAATTATCAAAATTAAGAAAAACTGTAACATTCACAAAGTATGTCACTGTCATATTATCATTTTAATATACATAGATATATAAACGAGAGAGAGAGAGAGAGAGAGAGAGAGAATACATTTTAATATTTTGAGATAAGAATAAAAGGAAAGTGTTCAATATTAAGTTCTTACTCGTTCGCTGAAGCAACTGAGATTTGAAAGCACGTGTGTATGTGGTGCACTCTCTCTCTCTCACACACGCACGCACGCGCGCGCGCGCGGGATTTAATGTTTATCGTATAGGTAGAGATCGGAGAGAGGGTAAGGGAAACAATGTCTGATAATATTATACAAAGAGCTGGACGCACACAATAATTAGGCGTATCTGTTATGTGGGTGAAGCGGAGTCCAATGTAGGTTATAGGCTATTAGTTGTACGCTACACAATCAATAAGAGTAATGTGTAACACATACTCGTACATGTAGCAGGGTAGCCTACATGAACATCCAGTTGTACTGTAGTTGTACGTTTACAATAGACCTACACAATCAATAAGAGTAATGTGTAACACATACTCGTACATGTAGCAGGGTAGCCTACATGAACATCCAGTTGTACTGTAGTTGTACGTTTACAATAGACCTACACAATCAATAAGAGTAATGTGTAACACATACTCGTACATGTAGCAGGGTAGCCTACATGAACATCCAGTTGTACTGTAGTTGTACGTTTACAATAGACCTACACAATCAATAAGAGTAATGTGTAACACATACTCGTACATGTAGCAGGGTAGCCTACATGAACATCCAGTTGTACTGTAGTTGTACGTTTACAATAGACCTACACAATCAATAAGAGTAATGTGTAACACATACTCGTACATGTAGCAGGGTAGCCTACATGAACATCCAGTTGTACTGTAGTTGTACGTTTACAATAGACCTACACAATCAATAAGAGTAATGTGTAACACATACTCGTACATGTAGCAGGGTAGCCTACATGAACATCCAGTTGTACTGTAGTTGTACGTTTACAATAGACCTACACAATCAATAAGAGTAATGTGTAACACATACTCGTACATGTAGCAGGGTAGCCTACATGAACATCCAGTTGTACTGTAGTTGTACGTTTACAATAGACCTACACAATCAATAAGAGTAATGTGTAACACATACTTGTACATGTAGCAGGGTAGCCTACATGAACATCCAGTTGTACTGTAGTTGTACGTTTACAATAGACCTACACAATCAATAAGAGTAATGTGTAACACATACTCGTACATGTAGCAGGGTAGCCTACATGAACATCCAGTTGTACTGTAGTTGTACGTTTACAATAGACCTACACAATCAATAAGAGTAATGTGTAACACATACTCGTACATGTAGCAGGGTAGCCTACATGAACATCCAGTTGTACTGTAGTTGTACGTTTACAATAGACCTACACAATCAATAAGAGTAATGTGTAACACATACTTGTACATGTAGCAGGGTAGCCTACATGAACATCCAGTTGTACTGTAGTTGTACGTTTACAATAGACCTACACAATCAATAAGAGTAATGTGTAACACATACTCGTACATGTAGCAGGGTAGCCTACATGAACATCCAGTTGTACTGTAGTTGTACGTTTACAATAGACCTACACAATCAATAAGAGTAATGTGTAACACATACTCGTACATGTAGCAGGGTAGCCTACATGAACATCCAGTTGTACTGTAGTTGTACGTTTACAATAGACCTACACAATCAATAAGAGTAATGTGTAACACATACTCGTACATGTAGCAGGGTAGCCTACATGAACATCCAGTTGTACTGTAGTTGTACGTTTACAATAGACCTACACAATCAATAAGAGTAATGTGTAACACATACTCGTACATGTAGCAGGGTAGCCTACATGAACATCCAGTTGTACTGTAGTTGTACGTTTACAATAGACCTACACAATCAATAAGAGTAATGTGTAACACATACTCGTACATGTAGCAGGGTAGCCTACATGAACATCCAGTTGTACTGTAGTTGTACGTTTACAATAGACCTACACAATCAATAAGAGTAATGTGTAACACATACTCGTACATGTAGCAGGGTAGCCTACATGAACATCCAGTTGTACTGTAGTTGTACGTTTACAATAGACCTACACAATCAATAAGAGTAATGTGTAACACATACTCGTACATGTAGCAGGGTAGCCTACATGAACATCCAGTTGTACTGTAGTTGTACGTTTACAATAGACCTACACAATCAATAAGAGTAATGTGTAACACATACTCGTACATGTAGCAGGGTAGCCTACATGAACATCCAGTTGTACTGTAGTTGTACGTTTACAATAGACCTACACAATCAATAAGAGTAATGTGTAACACATACTCGTACATGTAGCAGGGTAGCCTACATGAACATCCAGTTGTACTGTAGTTGTACGTTTACAATAGACCTACACAATCAATAAGAGTAATGTGTAACACATACTCGTACATGTAGCAGGGTAGCCTACATGAACATCCAGTTGTACTGTAGTTGTACGTTTACAATAGACCTACACAATCAATAAGAGTAATGTGTAACACATACTCGTACATGTAGCAGGGTAGCCTACATGAACATCCAGTTGTACTGTAGTGTACGTTTACAATAGACCTACACAATCAATAAGAGTAATGTGTAACACATACTCGTACATGTAGCAGGGTAGCCTACATGAACATCCAGTTGTACTGTAGTTGTACGTTTACAATAGACCTACACAATCAATAAGAGTAATGTGTAACACATACTCGTACATGTAGCAGGGTAGCCTACATGAACATCCAGTTGTACTGTAGTTGTACGTTTACAATAGACCTACACAATCAATAAGAGTAATGTGTAACACATACTTGTACATGTAGCAGGGTAGCCTACATGAACATCCAGTTGTACTGTAGTTGTACGTTTACAATAGACCTACACAATCAATAAGAGTAATGTGTAACACATACTCGTACATGTAGCAGGGTAGCCTACATGAACATCCAGTTGTACTGTAGTTGTACGTTTACAATAGACCTACACAATCAATAAGAGTAATGTGTAACACATACTTGTACATGTAGCAGGGTAGCCTACATGAACATCCAGTTTTTAACTTTTTGAAAGTATGTTTTACAAACCGCGTGTGTGTGATGTATTACAGTTCATTGACGAACAGTTTTATTGAGGTATTAATTATTAATAAAATTTATGGTGTATATTCAAGTGCGCGTGCGCGCGTGTGTGTGTTTGTCGACGCACACGCGCGAGTACTGTTCTGTAAATTGCTGTTTCAGAGTCTGTTGTAAATCTCTTCGGATGGCGTAGACTTAATCTGTGAAACATAAAGACAAGATAAAATATAGCCTACTTGAGGAAGAAATTAGGCCAAATTGTTTATTATTGTGATTATTATATCATACAAAGACGCACGAATTCGCTATGTTGCAACAACTACAAATAATTTAATTACTTTGTTAAAAATTATTCCTTTCTAAGTATCCTGCAGGTCTCCAATGTAATATCTTCAAATAAATACACTGCAAGTAGGTTTATTGATAAAATAAACACTATTCATTCACCTATACTGACTGCATTATAGGTGAAAATAAACGTATTTGTTACAAACTAATAAATTTTTATCGCATGCAGTGTTTTTCACAACATAAGTGACTCAATCTCTGGCACTGACACTGGTACAGTTGAGTTATACATATGTTTAGTACACCTACCTTAGAAGAACCGGGTTAGTTTTGCACACTGACACTTAGTGAAGCTTTAGCTACACAAGTAAGGCTAGCCATTTCCCAAGTAAAACCGATCTGGGGACTGGCAAATTCAATTTGATATTATGATTCTGTTGGGATTTAAACTAAGAATATCTAGAATGTTAAGACTGCTAAGCCAACAAGCCCATAAATACTATAAATATTATTAACATATTTATATTCCAGTTTTATACGCTTCACAAAGGTTCAACGTAGATCAGGCTTCGTAGATTAGACGCCGCATGGCTAGCGCTAAGTCTCGTCCGTTGTTAAGATTCTCAAATGATGAGACAAAGTATACATTAGGGCTGAGCGAGTCCACCCCCTAAGTACGTGGGATGGATTCGAACCCACGATGCTCTGGTTTGGAAGCGAGTACAATGACAGTTTCTCCAACCGGGTACCGTACGTTCATTCTCACAATTACTACTTAAATGAAATATTTTCAACCCGGAAATGTCTACTGACTCGTTCATCGTTTCTTATGCTAATTCGATTTTGTTTCTTTTTCTTTTTGAAATTATTTAAATCAGTTCTTTATCAGTTAATTATCAGCGTTCTTTATATCCGAGAGTTATCGGTCCTTTTTGCAGTGAAATTCGAGTTCAAGTAGACGTAATGATATTTTAAAATATTTAAACCGAAAACAGAATACAATCGGAATTATTAAAAAAATTAATTGGTGTAAAATAACTATCGTAACCGCCTTCCTAATGTTGCCTTTCCATCTACCTGTTATGTCAGTCATTCTCTTACATTATGAACATCTGTGACAGTGAAGTAGAGAACCAATCTCTCTGATGCTCACCTTTTGAACTATGTTAAGGGTTTTCCTGGCAAACTATTGCCCAGAATATAAAAAAGGTGCTAAACATATGCAGAACCAGGCGACTCACTAAATTTGTACTAAATGTTAAGAAATTTAAAAATATTTAGGCTACATATCACAAATAAAATTATTAAACCATATTTAGAAGATACAAGACGGAGTGTAGTACAGAATGTGTAACAAAAATGTAATTTGAAAAATGTATAAGAAGAAGGAACAGTGTAACGGTGAAAGACGTGAAATCGGGAACTCCAAAAAGATTGGGCTTAAAAAAAAGGGATTTCCAACATAATATGTTAGAAACGTGGGAGTGGTGCGAAAGGCACAAAGAATTAATGACAACAGCCTATATGTACAGAAGTCAAGTACTGTAGTTGAGAGGAAATAGCCTACTGAAACGTAATTGCAACTTTAGAGTTTTGACAGATAATTAATGTGTTTGTGAACTTAAACAGAAACAAGCAAAACGTCCATAAGCAGATAAGAGACATGGTGTGGTTACATATCACATGGATTAAAAAAGTACAACAATAACATAAGTTCCTAGACTTCTCCATCACAAAATTTGAACACAGACACAAATTCAGTATTTTACATACAGAAAACCGAATACAACTGACACACTAATACACAACTCCTCCAATCACCCAATACAACACAAACTAGCCGCCTTCATAACCATGATACACAGACTAAACGACATCCCGCTAGATGAAAAAGACGAACTAAACACGATAAAATATCTAGCAGAATCCAACGGATACAACAGAACAATAGTCAATAAACTCCTACACAAAACACAAAACAAACAACAAGCAAAGACAGAAAACAAAAAATTCATAACACTAACATACATCAATAACCACACTGAAAAAATAGCCTACAAATTAAAAAAAGCAGGATACAGAATCGCATACAAAACTAAAACAAAACAGAACACAGACTATCTAAACGCACACACAAAGAACAAAACAAATTTGATCTACCTGGTGTTTACAAACTAAATTGCTCAGATCACAAAAAATTCTACGTAGGCGAGACAGGATGTAGCTTCAAACAGAGATACACTGAACACACAAAGGCACTACCGAATCCACCTTATTGAAGCAAACCGCACATAGGCTACACGAACATCGACAGTAACGTGGCTATTCTACACGTACACACAACAGGCCAACAACTAGACACTCTTGAACAACTAGAAGTATGCAAACACACAAAAACACATAAAAACGACATCCTAAACGAACAGACACAATTCAAATCACACATATTATTCGAACATATCACACCCACACACACGCAACATCTATCTTTCAAAAGACGGCGCCGTCGCCAAGAACAAGACGGACAGCGCTCCCAGTGCCAGCCTCTGACGAAACTTATAGTAAGCGAAAACTGGTTCAGGCTATAAGGTAAAAGGCTTACATTTTTACCAATATAAAACTTTGTGTTCCGAGTCAGTAGTATTATACTTATAATTAGTTAATCAACGGACACGTCATGGACAACAAAATTCAAGGATTAAAAAAGTGTTTTAAATAAATAGTTTCGAGTAAATAAATAAAATTGTTCTTTCCGGTAGTATTAAAGATATAATTCTGCTAACATTTATCATCAGCGGGCGGGTTTCTTTAGTGGATATTGAAGAGGTTCATTGTATTTAAGCTGACCTCGGGCATAAAAAGTTCAGCATATTATTATTAAATGGCTGATTCTACGATTAGAGGACTTTTTGACTAAGTAAAAACAAAAAAAGAGAAAACCTTTTATTTGTTGATTTTTGTTATTGAAATATATTATTAACTGTCTTAGAACAAAACTACTTAGCTGGCAGAGCTGTTTTTTCAATTTCAAATTTTTATCTAATTTTTAAAATTAGCCTTTCCATGCTAATGACATGAGGACCATGCTAATGACGGTTTCATAAATAAAACCCCAATAACTATAAAGAGTTGATAATATATTTGAGTAATGGTTACATAACTGAAATAACTTTAATTATAGTAATAATTATTGATAGAACTGATGAATTTAAACCACTATGTTAAGTAGCCTATATTATGCAAATTAAAAAAAGTCTTTAAATGTGAAAAGTGATGCCCGACTGCTACATGAAACAGGAGGCTCAATCACTTTTACTACATCACAAAACATATATTTCTGCTTATCTTCTCGGGAAGGCCATTTATATTTTCTTCCAGCACTTGGATACATAACATTTACTTCCACGCCTTCATTATCAATAAAAGTTATTTCTCCAGGATATGATGTGCCCTCGTAATCAACTACGATCCACTCTCCGATCTTCAGGTGTGAGCCACCTAAAATAAAAAGTGGTTTGAATTACTGGTATGTATATTAATAATACGGCCATTATAATATTAACTCATTACTAATACAACAAAACATTAACAGCCCCATTAAATTAATATTTTCAAATTGATAGAAAATGTAAACAGGTATTTATGTATGCACTAAAATAACGTTTAAGCTCTTACCTTCTTCATTCTCCAGATCATCTGAGCCATAAACATCCTCGTATTTCAATCTGGTAGATGCAGCAATGCTTCCAACTTGCAGATTTTCTGGATCTTTATTATTGTTTTCTTCTTTTTCACCTTCTTGGGTTGTAACATTTTTCTGTACAAGATGGTAGTGGCTACATTTGACACCAGGTCCACAAGAAAAACAGCTAAGGGTCCTGAACATCATCATCCCTTTATTTTTTCTTGACCAACAAGCTTGGTGCACTGTCATAGTGCCTTTTATTGCCTGTATTCTTGACACATTTTGGCGCAAAAACTGTTGCTCCTCAATAATCAACCTTTCTTCAATGGGCAGTACAACAATTTTCTCTACTTTTAACTTTAGTACTTCCATAAATTTATCAAAATTATTAACATCTTTTCCTTGAGCTACAGCTTCGTCGGCATTTCTTTTTAAAGTGCCTCCTACTCCATCAGCAGCATTTTTACCGTGTCCTGACTCTGAGTAATTCCACGTTACAGTTTTCAATTGTGGAAAGAGTTCAGGTATCCGAGTCGCCATGAAAAAAAACATTGATTTGTTTCTATATTGTGAACTTACACTGTCTGACAGAAAGTATAGGTGTTCCACCTTAGGACGCTGATCAATGAAGTACTCTAAGATTGCTTTAAGATGCGCATTATGGTCAAGGACAGGTGATATGGTGGAGAAAGCCTCCTTCAAATCCTTTGAGTACGCAACACCGGTGTGGAGTGATATTTGTTGCCGTGAAGCACCAAAATGCACCGACTGGATTTCACGAGAATATTTGCAAAGGAAATTTTCAGAAAAATCAACATTCAGAAATAAGTCCTTGGAAGAAAGTTTGGACTTTAAATCTTTCATGGCTTTAAACTGGTGAACAATATTCATTTCGTGTAATAAGAAAGCATGTAATGAATCTTGAAACTTATTAACCAATTCTCCAGTTGTACAGTTTTTCATTCTTTTTGTTACAACCTGCACGGTGATTTCTTTCTTTGGTTTGCTGCTAATCCGTGTTTCTTTTTCCGTTGTCCACTCTTTATACTCTGCTAATTCTTCTGAATCAAATTCTGAATAACATATGTTATTGTTTTCACATTTGCCACATCGTCTCTTGTAACATTTTTCATTTCTTTGTTTCCCATCACATATCAAGTTATTAACTACTTCATAGGTTGTTTTCTTTTATGATCTTTAAGGAATGCAACTTTGTAATCACTAGTTGCATATTTTCGTGCCGTTTACACAAACAGGTATCACGACTGTTAACATTTGCTTTTACAATCCAGGGAGGTCTAAATTTACAAAAAAGAGCAAGGCTCATGTTGAAGTTGCTTTTGACAAATTTACTATGAAGATCTTTTAGGGTGCCATTTAGGTAGCGTTTCTGATAGCAAACTCCATCTCTTTTTATGACGTCTCGTTTACCTGGGCAGAGTCTAGAATTTTCATCACTTTCTAAAAATGATTGAACTTTGTTTTTAACAAACTGTTGGCTAGCTGATTTCATCCGCTCATAAGAGAAAGTTGTTAGTCTGTTTGCATTTGATTTTAACAATTTTCTGTGAAGAAAACCTGTACACTGGCTAACAACTCTATATTTTCTTAAAACTTTTCCCCCTACTATTTTGCTAAATATTTGTTTTTCTTTTTGTGACCTCAGATTTTTATATTTTTCTGCTAAATTACGTTTCATTGAAGCACTCCAAAGCAGATCTCTTCTTACTTCTTTATTCACAATTCCATTTCTTTGTATAATTTGTTTCACTTTTTTCCTTGGTGTTACGTCTTCGTTCGGACCTGTAGACCTAGCTTTTTTCAGCTCTGTAGCATTTTTTTTTATATTTGTCCCTTGACCTCTTCAGTCTTTCTATCTCCATTATTTTCTCTGTAGCAGGCTGATCTGTCCTTACGAACTCTCTTTCTACCACTTTTTTTCTGACTACCGTCACATTCTCTTAAGCCTGGAGAATGATCTGCACTTCGTCCGGCTACCACATTGTTATTATCAGGTTTATGAATATTTAATTCATTATCTGGGTTCTCTTCATTTTCACTTGATTCTGGAGGCTATTCCATTTCTCGATTTCCTGTGCAGCTTTGATTTTAGCTCGTGTATTTTTTGAATTAATCTTCCACCTTTTGCGTATTTCTTTCTTCTCTCTTCTGGTCATCTGATTAACCATTTTGACCTTTCCCTGACTTTTTAACCGTACATAAATCTCATGTTTTTGTTTTTTCAATGCTTCAGTAGCTTCGGCACTCTGTTTAATTCTCTCTCTTCTTCTCTTTTCACAATCTCTTTTTTTCTTCAATCTTTCTTCTTTACTCATAGGTTTTTTCTTAGCCATTCTTATAATGGTAAATTTTACTGCAAAATACCAAAACCGCATTAAGATAAAAGTTGGGGCTGATTTATGGGCCAGAGATTAATTTTAGTAATGGAATAATCATTATTAACCAATCAAGTATTTTATTAAACTAAATAAAAAAAAAACATGATTGGTAAAAAAATTATTTTAAGGACTAAAAGTAATGTCAACTCGGAAATTAGCCCAAAAATTTATTCCTAAGAGACATAGACTATCTTCATGTAACTGAAGTATTTTTAAAATATTTTTCATAAAAGCAGTTAGTACTAAATCCCTTTGGGCCTATATTTCATGAAAAGTTTTAAGAAACTGCGAGTTAACAATTCTGGGTTTTATTTACCATAAGAAATTGTATCAAAAACAAATTCAATGAAACTACAATAAAAAGAACTGCAATAAAAAGAAATCAAGGATAAAAACAATTTAATTTGTATATTGTTAAAAAATGAAAAAATCCATTTAAAAATATGTAAAATTAATTAATTGACTGGAATTCAAAACAAAGTCATTGGCATGGCTAAAAGACCATCCATGCTAACGTCAAATCATATCTCCATGCTAAGGACAATCGGCCATGTTTGACTTTTCACTGACTGTGTGTGCAGCTTACTAACCTAAGTTTGTATCTTATGATTCAACACATTTGAAGTGATAAATGAATAAATATATTATAATTTTATTATTAAAAGGCTACATTATATGTGCAGCCCATTCTAATGACAACCAATTAACATACTCACCTCAATTTTGTAATAAAACTTGATGTAACTACAACAGGCAAGAAAACAATCCACAACCATATTGCAACTGAAAGGAGGCTTAAGCAGGGTTGCCACTGTAGTTCTCATCCAGGGAAAAAATTTCCCTGCTTTTAAAAACTCAAATTAAATCTGCCCATGCTAATGACAAGACACTTTGAGGACAACATTTCATGGCTCACCTTGCTATAATAGTAATGGAAAAAATGTTTATTCTTGATGTAGTCGTCTGTTATTATATTATGAGTTGAAACATATAAGGAATTCAACAGTTGCCTTTATATGAAGTAATAAACACACACTTCAACTTGCAAAGGTTGTGTGGGGGACATCCATGCCAATGATTTTTTGGTTGTTTCAAAATTTGTAAATATTTTTAAATTGATGTCAAATAATTCTTCTCTATATATTATTGTTAAAGCACTTTTTTTCATAAGTAAAGAATATGAAAAAGTTTTTTAGGTACATATTAATATCAAAAATGATCCAGGGGCATCAATTGGTCCTCTAATTGTAGAATCAGCCAAATACAGACTTAAATTGCATTGTACGTAACGTAATTATAGCTAGTTAACCAATACTGTGTAGCATTACTGTACTGTACTGTCCTGTCCTGTGGGGACAAAACCAGATTGCTCTATGGCAATGAAATGTGACACGTTTATCGGTCGGAATAATTCAACACGTGAGCAAGGGCGCGCGCGCGCGTGCACAAGTGTATTGTTTGAATGCGACTAACACAAGTGGACATGCAAACCAAGACATATGGAGGGCAGTACAGTCGATTGTTCGTGACATTCGATCTATCGATATCAGGTTCTGCATCCGCTCCAATCTGACAACAACTATTATTCGTGTTTCAATGCACTGCGCTTGTTCAATGGAAACATTAAATTAACTGTTAATCGGTTTTAGGGTTTCGGGGTGTGTCTGTCTGTTGTGTTAATTGTTTTCCGAGCACGGCCCACTGAATCGTGTCGTTGTTTAACGCCGACGACAAAAAAACTCTATTTAATTGTTGGATTTAGTCGAAAACGCTACAGCATATAGGCCCACTTCTTTGTCGTATTGTCGTTGACTAACAATTACGAAATCCGTATATTTTTTGTGTTAGAGAACTGACAGGAAATTAAACGTTATGCATGTGAAAAAAATGTCCGGTATTACTGCTTGGGCAATTGTACAGTTAATTAGTACGTTTTTGAATGAAACGATATTTCTGTAATTCTACGCGTTTTTCTAACATTAGATTTGTCTTTTTTCCTGTCGGCTAAACACTTTATAAACATTTAATGCCTACACGTTGGAGGTGACAAATTAGTTTGAGCGTGAAACTTCAATATTAGACTACTGTTTTTTTGTACACGTTTAAATACAATGTAAATTTAAATTATAACTAATGCTTTCCCAGGTGCTCTGAAATGTTTTGAGTAGTATAAAGAAACAGACCGCATTTGGGGAATTGTAAATGATGAAAGCTTTAGTGAGATTCATTTAAGACACAGTTTTAAATATTTGTGATGACATTTTGACATAATGTGCAGCCATTATAGACGAGCTCTTACGTAACTCAAAGCACAACTACTCCGTTACGTACAACAAAGCGCGGTTGTATCTTGGGTGTCTACAATTTCCCTGAAGACAACAAAACGTCGACACAGATATTCAAAATTGTCTCTACTTGAGTGAGTGAATCCCCCAAAAACATTTTATTTACTGAACGAGCGAAGCATGGTTTAACTTCAACGATTGTCATTTGCGTTGTGTCTGTCTATCTGTATATCTTATAAACTTTTTGAAAGAATTTTCGTGCACACAATCTCCCCATAAACCCCTGTTGTTTTGATATTTCCCCCCCCCCCCAAGAGACAGGCGGGAGGCAAAATTCTGAGGGTCAAAATTTCGAAGAAATCCATGTGGAGTACAAAATTGAAGAGAATTTTAACCAAAATCTAAACACAGCGTTCGGATTTGAACATTTCAAAATTTTAATACACCAGGGCTCAAGAAAGGGTTAACAAATTTGAAAAATCGTATAAATCTATACCGGGTATTGGACTAAACTAATTATAATTTGAGTCCGAATGGTAGAGTTTACACGGAAAATTTTGTAACTTTAGGGGCACGTGGGTCAAAAATAGATGTTAAATTAAGACGATTGTGAACGTTTGTGTGGGGCACCAAGTCATTAGGCAGTTTACTGAAAATAGAAACTCAGTACCTTTGTTTAATTTTACAAAATTAATTATATTTGTAAAAGCAGGCTATTAGATAAAGATCTGTAGATATCTATAGAAACATACATCAAGCTAAAAGTTGTACGTAAACTATTTGTCACTGATACATTGTGGTTATAAATTTGTCTAAAAAAAACAATGCATTAGCACGGAATTTTTAGTATTTATTATATTATTGTGTGCTTTACAATTGTTGTTTTCCTAAAAAAGGGGATTTTCCTAATCTTTCTGAATGTTGAAAAGTCATCTACTCTTAAAATGTATGTAATAAAAAATAATTTATATTCCGTTCAAAATAGTGAGCGAGTTTTGCAGCTCAAGAAGTTTACTAATTAATTCACGATCACTATTAAACTAAAGAAAATTATATTTTTTTTTTATACATGCCCAGTTACTCCAATACTGTTTGTACTGGGCGAGATCATGTGGTGCGGTCTGCGACCTAATGAAGTCTACATCCTGAGTCTACAGGGGAGGTCCCGCCTGCCTCTGGATTTCGTTTTTTGTTTCCGCTCGCATTTCTTCGTCTTCATGCCACTGAATACGTGGCTTGGCCACATAATGTTCACACAAACAGTATCGGTTTTCGTCGTTTTTTGTTTGTTTTTCCAACTACTGTGTACCGTCTTATTCCATGTTGTGTGTAAGCATTATACTTTTTACAAAAACAACATTTCTATTTTCCGTCTAGGCTGATATATAGGCCTACACTTATTTATTAGACTATTTCAATGCAGTGGCGTATCTAGAATTTGGTCTTGTTGGGGGCTTCATACAAAAGAAAAAACAAGTTAACACTAATCAACTTTACTCCCTTTAACGTGGCTGAAGTCAGTCCCATTAAATTAAACAGCAGTAACACAACAACTTTGTCGTATTTTGTTGCTTCTCTGCTATGTACAATTTTCTATAGCAACAAAATACGACAAAATAGAAACACACATAAAATAGCCGATGATAACACAACGAAAATACGCCTTATGGAAACATTGTTTACAAGGTACTTATTGACTGAATTGATTTTTATACTTCATATTGTCACTGATTTTAAATATGTCATATTTAGGCTACACTAATTCTGCGTAATAAACTTGTTTGTAGGCCTATATTTTGAAAAGAGTTTTACTACTTTATTAGCGTACGCAGCTACAAAAAAAAAAAAAAAATAATAATAATAAAACAACCTAAAAATCAGCAGACTAACAAAATTCATCAACTTTTTCGGCCCTGTGAGGCGGGGGTCTGGTCCCGTTCCCCCCCCCGTAATTACGCCCCTGTTTCAATGTGTCAGCTGTCTGCGTTCTTCATCCTCATTTTTCTTTCTCCACGTCTCATCTCTGTTGCTTGCGCAGCACGCACCAAGTAGGCCAATATAAATAAATATAAATGTGTCTTTTTCTGTTCAGATTTTCAGATTGATTTTGTACCTGTATTCAGATTTATTTTGCTCCCAGATGATTACTACAGTCTACTGTAGATGACAGTACAGAAAAACTATCGAAACAGCGTAAGAACACATATAAATGAAATATATTTTTGTAAAAAAACGAAAATATTGTTTACTTTATATATATATATATATATAATGTAGGGCTATATATTATCAAATAATAAATTACTTCTGTAATACTTCTACAAGTGTAGCCCTATTTATCTTACTTTTATTACTAGCCTTTGTACCTGAGCACGTTTCACAGAATCAATCTATCTTTAGATGTTTCTCAAATTTATATATATATTATAAATATTAAATAAATTATATATATATATATACACACATTCATATTTGCTCAATTGTTCTTGTATATTTATATTATTATTAATAATAAATACAATTTTTCGTGCAAGAAAATAATTTTTATTATTTTTTGAATATAATACTGTTTCGATAGTATAAACTATCATCATCAGATATACAAATTAATGTGTTTGTCAGCCTATATAATATAGCCTAATATCTGATGATGATAGTTTATACTATCGAAACAGTATTATATTAAAAAAATTATTAAAAATATATTCTTGTGCGAAAAGTTGTATTTATTATTAATAATATATATGTACACACACACACGCACGCGCGCGCGCGCACAGTTTTTATCTTTTATCATGTAGGTAACTGTTGACTGTTTCTTGCAGGATTTCTATACAGTGGGCCTATATGTTTTCAAATAATAAATATATTTAAATAAGTATAGGCCTATTTGTTAAATTATTATCGTTGTATTCTTACCAGAAGCATATTTCACAGAATAGATCTGTTATCTTCAGAGGTTTCTTTATAATAAATAAACCTGAATAATCGATATTATTTCTATTTAATGAATAACTTTCTATACATTTATATAACCTGCTTCACCAAATAACAGAATATTTTCAGTAGACTATATATTCAAGATGTCAAATAAACAAAAAATTATATAAAATAGCAATAGGTTGTATTGAAGTACGTAGTCTAAGAAAAGAGCAAGTGTTAACGTTTAATGTGTCTTGGGCTCTCAATTTTCCACATGTAGGCCTATATTAATTTTATAACAAAGTTGATGATTTTAGATTAGTCATTTATATTTTACTTTCGGTGGTAAATTTTTCTTTCTAAATTTTTCGAGCTATCTGTGTGAACTTACAACATTTTGCGCCTCACACGCAAGTTTCCTTTACATCGTTGTTAAAAAATATGGGTATGGAGAACCATACACGACTTCCATGTTCTAAGATTTACATTTAAAATAATTGTCGAAATTAAATACGAGTTGTACTTGTATAGAAACTACTTCTTTCTTCAGCCTTAACCACAGTACTGTAGTCACTAATGTATACCACCTCAAGTTAGCGCACTCGATTTTCACTGATGATGGCTGTCGATGGCACTGCCAAAACGAATGGTTTTGCAGAAAACATTGGACCACGGCCAAACAGTCCGGGAGGGAATTTTAACAACAAACTACTTCTTTGTTGCCGATAACGTAGTACATATATAAAAAATTATCCCCTCCCCCGTCAACTACCCTTTTCATTTATAAATATTTAATCTACCTTTCTACAGTGAATTGTTATGACCTTCTTTTCAGGATACTTTATTTATCAAAATTAAGTACTTTATTCTTGTTAAAAATAAAACGTTGCCGGTAAACTACCCCTTCCCCTTAACCGATCTTCACCAAAATCAATAGGCCTTGAGTCCTCTACAACTCTGGCATCGGGCACATATGCAAAAAATTATTTGATTCTGTTTGAATTTGCGGCAGTTATCGTTCGTCATAGAAAAAATTCTACACACAGACACACACACTTTTCAGAAAATGGCTTTTCTTCATGTTTTGAGGGTAGTACAATCAGAATCAGCCCTTATCTCGAACACGTTTTTTTCGCCATCACCATACTTGCATTTCCTTATGGAACACGGAAGTAAAAATGAATTTTTACTGTTGTTAATACTGGTTTGTACTAGATTATTTACATAATCTAGAAGAAACATTTTTTTATTATTTAGTAGAAAGAACTCTACTTTCAAGAGTTTCTACAGTTAACTAATTTTGAAAGTTAATATTAAATTAAAAGTTGTTGGCAGTTATGCCACAGTTATTTTGACAGTAAAAAAATATTGTGTCTAGATACACGTTTGACAGAATTATCTGTCTCATCACAGACTGACACAAAAGTATAAACGAATGTTCTGATCATTGATCAGAATGGCGAATGTAATGTATGTCACGTATAACAGGCAATTCAATCCGTGAGTATGCAGACAATTCTGTCAAACTAGTTTTAGACAAAATAAATTTTTATTTACAAAAAAAACATTAATTGCTTAGCTGCATAACACACCTCAACACATAATCGCGCACAACACAACACAGTCATTTATTTGAATTCAACCAACAACTTCACATTAAAGAAGTATGTGAAGTTAGTTCCCCAAATCATTAAGGGAAGGGGGAGGGGGCTCTGTTTAAGATGCAAGCGTTGTACTCGTAGTTATAGGCACAGAGATCGGACACAACCATTACCAGCAGATGGGTCCGCTTCGCCCCTGGACCTTAAGAATACGTCCTCGCAGCCTTTAAGTATGCAGTAACAGGTGCTGCAATAGGTGAAACAATATCCTGTCGTCATTAAACTGATCCTCCCACCCTCTACCCCACACCACAACCCTAAATGCTGACTGCGTCTTGTAAGTCTACTCCGTCACCCTTATAACAGTGGGAATGTATTTGTTTCCAGTTGTACAAGCTCTGTCATTGGTTTCACTATTAATTACTCTACCGTTTGACAAAATTCCGTCAAATTAATCATGGAATTTTGTTAAGTTTCATTGGGAATATTAGCCTATCATATCCGAGCTATGTATTCTATCTTCTACATTGCTACATATTCTCGGTCCTCTTCTACGGTGTAGAATCTTGGACTTTGACTGAAGCCACAACTAAAAAATTGGAATCTTTCGAAATGTGGCTTTACCATAGAATATTGAGCATTTCGTGGACAGCACATATAACTAATGCTGAAGTTCTAAGAAAGATGAACAAAGAAAGGGAACTTTTTAACACAGTGAAGATAAGAAAGCTTTAGTATCTGGGGCATCTCATGAGAAATGAACAGAGATTTTACTTATTGTAGTCCATACTACAGGGAAAAGTACTGGAAAAAGAGGAGTTGGGCGACTGAGAATCTCATGGCTGAGAAATTTAAGGACCTGGTTTGGCATGAATACAACTGACTTACTCCGTGCAGCAGTGCAGAAAGTTAAAATAGTCTGTATGATATCCAACATCCGAATTGGATACGATAAGATACCTTGAGAGTGTTGCCATTTTGTGTTCGTAAACGAGTAAGCAGAAAAATAGCATTACAATACTGGCAGAGGAAAAGACAGTCCCGTCAGTGACGTAATTACGGGGGGGGGGACCCAGAAGCTATTAACAATTTTATTGAAATTCCATAAACAAGTAAAGTAGACGTATTTGTAAGCCAGTTGCACGTGTTAGAATAAGGCTTACAAAGAACTGTATAAATAATTATATAGCAAGAGTTTTGACTATCTCCTAATGGGGAAACTTCAAGCTAGTCTCCATCCCCCCACCCCAGAAGCAGCTCCTGCTTACGCCATTGCACTCAGTTTTCACTCTACTCTCTACCTTTATTACAGGAAGGAAGATTTGAGCACTTGTAACAAGCGACAGCGAGAAAATCGATGTTTTCGAATGTGGTTCTACGTTGGACAGTCCGCCGAAGGAATGATATCATCTTTGAGAAGTTAAATCCTTAGTTATTTTAGTGACGCCACGAGGTCAGAAGACGGACACAGGCAGTAGACCAGCAGCTCGGTCACCAAACGGATGATTGAATAAAATCCTTAACATCCGTGATGGTCGTCTTAGAAATGACGCTTTCATGGACGGGATAAACGAAGACGGAGAGGATCGGAAGTTCCGTGTGGAACTAACGACGGACGAGCGTATTTATGCTGGTATGAGTTACAGTCTTTGATGATAATATCCAGTGTTTTCATTATTCAATAACAGTACGCTGGATTTCAATGTGTAAGTGCTTTCAGATTGAGCAGGACCGATGTTTGTCACACGGAAGCGGTTATAGAATTTTTGTTTTTGATATTTCTGTAAAAGTGTAAGTTTAACAGTATGGAGAATTTGCTTTTTGAGGCTGCTATCTCGTTGTAAGCCTCTCTCTGTTCTTGTGTACGAAAAAGGAAAAGTGATATGATTTTAATTAAAGCAAGTTCCAAGACACTCACACACTCACAAGCAAATTTACTTTTGAAGCGGTACAAAAAGTTAATCTAACTTTCCATAAGAAGAGAAACAACAAAGCGACGAAGAAGTGAGTAAGTAATTAACGAAATGTAACAACAGTAAACGTAAGAAAGAGGGAAACAGAAAAGAGAAGTAAACGCTGAGAGAGAGAGGGGGGAAGGAATGGAAGTCGGATAACTCTTAACAGTCTGTGTATGCTGTTTGAAGCTACGGGTGGCTTTTGTCAGTTAAGTAGACTTCAGCATTGCCCCCCCCCCAACCCCGGGCAAGGCCCGGTAATGGAAACACCTCTCTTCGTCGCCCAAAGGGTTACAATAATGCAAATTAGAAAGATTGACAAAGAAGAAAAGACAATGCTCGCTTAACGTGTTACCGGGGAGAGGGGGTGTTGAATCGTGGCGACGGCAGCCAATTGTTTTTGGAAAGGGGTTGAAATAGCCCCGGCGACTAAGCTTTATACGGCGCTAAGCGCTTCGAGCGTCTCTCTAATACTGCTACCACTACTACCCTCCTTAAATAACCCTCACACAAAACAATTGCACGACATAATGTGGAACATTTAAAGTTGACTTGCTCAAAGTTTACCGCGAACGCTACACTTGAAAACGTATAAACGCCCAACAATAACGAATAATTAAAGTGCACAGAAGATTACCCGTGTTATGTCTTACTTAAAAGTCGTGTTTCCTTCAAGATGCGTACTATTGTTTCTGCTCGTGCGCGTGTGTATTTTACATCAGTCAATCAAGAAGTACGATTTCTTCTTTCAATAGAACGATATCCCTACAGACTGTAACATTGTCAGAAGGTAGTGATAGGATTTTTCTGATGTAGTTGTCGTTTAATCTGTTTTGGATTACAAAAACTTACTTTCGCGCGTAGTAAGTAGGCCTACAGGTTATCTTGTTCGTAGGCGACAGTGATCCCGAGTTTAGTCTTTCGCTGCTTCCACTGAAGTACGTCTTAATGTTTTTCTTATCTTTTATCGTAATATCCTTCTTTGGTTAACTCGATATACTTATGACCCCGACAACGGTATTAAGTTTCCAAACCTATTGCGCCATGCATTTTGCATCTTGTGTCTTGGGACTTTTTATCGAATACCGGATATGACGAGAAGAGAGTGGAAGACATTTTGAAGGAATACTCAGGATGCAGACGGAAGATGGGTAAGGCGCGTGATAAAGAAGAAGTGAAAACATAAAATGGGCAAGCTTCTGTCTAAACAGGCGATAGATGGAATAGGGTTACACAGGTGCATAATCTACTTTTTTGTCTTTCTTTTGATAATTTAATAGGTTTGTAAGGAGCGAGGTAGCAAGGTGGCCCGCGTAAGTTGGGAGCCTGTTTAATAAATTATTTTACCTTCAATTATCCGCCTTATGACTTCTTGTAAATCTCGTCTATGACGCGTTTCGGAGACTATGCTCCATCATCAGATATTAAAATAAAAAATAAAACTATATCACTCTTTCGAGATCGTTACATAAAAAAATGTCAAATTTGCATATGAACTGTAGGCCTACGTGAATTTGGGTGCTCACCTGCTCAAATTCAATCTGATACTGAGCGGTTGTTACTTTATCGTAGTCTTAGCGAGCAGACTTAAGGCGGTATCGTACAAGCGGTTGGATCCAAAGTTCAGTTGATCATTTAATACGAAATCGAGACTGCTTAGGTTTGCGTATGCACCATAAATTTCAAACTCCTCCAAGGCATTCATGAAACGGCCCTTCTTACATACATGCAACGGTATTAAGTTCGAATTAAAGTCTGTGTAATTATGATTGTGTGAAGTCAGGTGTCGTAATTAGATTTGATTCTGTTATCATAATTACGCCCGACTGAACTTTGGATCCAACCGCTTGTACGATACCACCTTGAGTCTGCTCGCTAAGACTACGATAAGGTAGCAACCGCTCAGTAGCAGATTGAACTTGAACGGGTGCGCACCCAAATTCGCGTACAGTTCATATGCAAATTTGACATTTTTATTATGTAACGATCTCGAAAGAGTGATATAGTTTTATTTTTTATTTTAATATCTGATGATGGAGCATAGTCTCCGAAACACGTCATAGACGAGATTTACAAGAAGCCACAAGGCGGATAATTGAAGGTAAAATAATTTATTAATTCGATCAAGTGACTTGGATACCAGATTAACCATGAATATGGGAGCCTGTTGTTTATTCCGAAACTGCGTTCTGCCGTTCGTCTACATTAGTTATGTACAAAGTCACCAAACTGTTATTGCCAGGTCGGAGAAGTTGAGTACGTTCCGAACAGTATTATTACACAGCAGCCGGGAGATATACAATTTGAACACAATGAGAAGAGATTGTTCCGTGATGGACGTAACGACTCGAATAGGAAACGCGCGATGTACTACTACGTAATTAGGTCAATATATCAACAACATCCTTCAAAGTGTAACGAATAAGGATCAAATGAACAAATGACGTATTTACAAAATTGTAGGTCAAAATGTTTCCTTGTATTATACCAAAGACTAAGTGGAAAAGTGTGTTAGTATTATGACAAAGTGTATTTTATAATACACGTGATATTATTAATAGATGTTTTAAAAAGAGAACAAGGAAAGAGTCGAAGTTAATATTCTGTAAGACGTATTCACTCGTGTAAGGCAGCGATGATCATGTTTCTAAGAAGAGCTGAAGAATTAGTCAAAGAGACGAGCCTCGAATCTCTTCAATGTCAGTAAGTCGAATCACACGCAAAGGATATCTGGAGAGACTGTAGGTAGACACTAAACCCAGCAACCTTCAAAGCGAAAGTAGGAATAAGGCAAGAAAATATATGACGACCGTAATAGGCAAGGGTTTTAATGCGTCAAGCAGTCATGTAGTAAGAATTCAACTAAATTTATAACCTGTTTTCTCCTGAAAATGGAAAACCTATTTAAATAATGTTGTAAAAGAAAGAAGTGTGAGAACGAATACGCACGTTAAAGGCTACAAATACTTAGAATATAACGGTCGAATAAGAATAAAAATTACATCACTCAGTCCCTGAAAAATTTGACTCTCTTGTGGGTGTAAAAAAAAACAACTTCGAAATTTGGTAACGTAACTGGTCGTACAGCAGTGTAGTACAAATTGCATAAACGTTAGGAACCGGCAGTTATAAATAACGGCGCCTGTCCACTGATTAACCTTCCTCCCCCCTAACACTACTATGACAATAAGCAATTAAATCAAACCCTGTTTAGTCGGATTAAGCAATTCGCTCTGCAATCACGTGGAATTAATTCCGTCCTCTCTGTCCGTAATAAAAATGGTTCCGCCAACGACGCACGAAGACATAAACTTACAGTACAGGACCGGCCGCGACTTGCTTGGTACCGTTTATAAACATAGTGCAGTAGGACAACTAAATTGTATCGTGTACTGATTGATTTGCGCTTATCTACTTGAACTTCATTAATTAAGTACCAATGTAATATATATAGTAATATAGTATTTTCTTTATTTAATATTTATAACTATTTTACCTCAACATAGGCCCTATATTATTTCCTTATTTGGAACATGTTTTGGGATTCATATTTTCCCATCCTCAGCCACCTTAATTTTGGATCTTGTTGAATATTTGTGTTCCGGTTGGTTGTTGCTATGGTTTTCTGTTGGCTTTTTGTAGTTTAAATTGGTATTATTGCGTGTGGGTGTGGTGTATATAGGCTATTGAGTGTTTTGAGTGTTGAGTATTTTGAAAATTGTTTCGTGTTTTATGTTACTCAAATACTCAACATTGAAAACACTAAAAAAACAAATATATACACTACATCCACACGCAACAATACCAATTTAAACTACCAAAAGCCAACAGGAAACCAAAGAAACAACCAACCGCAACACAAATATTCGAATATTCAACAAGATCTAAAATTAAGATGGCTGAGGTGGGGAAAAATATGATTCCCGAAATATGTTCCAAATAAGGAAATAATATATTTTGAGGTAAAATAGTTATAAATATTAAATAAATAATATATGCAACAAGAAACTGACTTTAGCAAAAAGTGTTTGAAGTAATATAGTAGTATATAATATACAAATACACATATGTGATAAACATGCACATAACAATGATGGCAGGCTAATAACCCGTGATCCATTACTAAAAATGCCAGACGGATGTTTCTGTAGAAGTTATCATCACTGGTGTGGTCGTAGTCTCCTTCGGCGCCCGATGTATACGTAGGCCTAACCATGAACGCCGGCAACACTGGTCGTATCAGTTTGAAACATTGGGCATTTATATGCATCAACAGACGTTAATATTAACATATAGAGCAACAGGAAGTGCAGTATACAGAATAGTTCCAATTACGTTAGAACTATATTGTAGGCCTACACGGACAACCGACTCGGTATTTCTAGATCACAAGAACAATCGTAGTGCAATATAAGCTATTATGCCAAATAACGAATAATTAGAATAATTATAATTATAATATAACATCTATGATAAGAAATGAATATCCATTAACGCTAAATTTAAGACACTGTGCAAACCGTATTTTGCCCAGAACACTTTTGGCTGCGGAATTCGTGACTCTGAACAAGAAAATGCTGATTCAAGAAGTTGAAACCACTGAAAGAACAATATTAAGGAAACTATTGGGACTAACTAAAGATAAAGAACAACACAGAAGACGCCAGATCAGGAAAGAACAACACTGAAAGAACAATATTAAGGAAACTATTGGGACTAACTAAAGATAAAGAACAACACAGAAGACGCCAGATCAATGACCTTTATATCGTACACAGATTGAGAAAGTTACACATACGGTTAGAAAAATAAACATTTTTTATTAAACGCGCCTTCGAAGAATGGATCCTACTAGACTCAGGGGAAGACTCTACAGCCACGTTTGAAAAAACTAATATATGAAAATAACTAACAGGAAAACTGAAAATAACTAACACATGGATTGAAGTAACCGGAAAAGACACAGGTCTACAAGGACTCGAAATTACACAAAAGGAAATCAAAGAACGTTTACCACGCACGAAAAACTTACATAACTATGCAGGTTTCCTGGCAAATCCCCCCCCCCCAATCTGTGTCGTTTGTACCAAGTAAAGAAGAGAGAAACATCGACAGAAAATGCAGGAGATGTGGGATAGAAGGATGAAGAAAAGGAAGAAGCAGTTAAAATGAACGTACTCCACAGTGGCCCATACGAACCGAAATAATAACAATAATTGCTGTTGCCATTGTTATTATTAGCCGCAAATCAGCAGACAAATTAGTTGTTCTTCTGAGAGTGTGTCTCATACAACCTTTACGGCCCACTCTCCTCCTTACGTCAACATTCATACAATTTCCTATCCCTCTATTTTCCAGGCATTTCATCTCAATCTCTCCTCCTGATTAAGCCTATCGTTTTTCACTTAAGATTCGCTACTGCTGATGAGGACAGATTTTCTACTTTTAGGTGATTAGTTTATACTTTTTTTAAATTAACGAATTTTTAAATCATCGCTTAATATTCTGAAATGGAAAATGGAAAGCCACAGGAGATTTGCTACTGAAAATGAAAATAAAACGGAATACAACGTAACGATTTTCCAGCACGAGAGAGAGAGAGAGAGAGAGAGAGAGAGAGAGAGAGAGAGAGAGAGAGAGAGAGAGAGAGAGAGAGAGAGAGACAATGGCAACGTAAACGTAAAAAGCGAGCGCCGTGATAGACGATAAACGAGTTAAAGCCAAATGTCATATTCTTTAGTCTTAATAAGAACACAACACCAGCGCGCAAGGGGTAATACAATTACAGAGGGAGAGTGTTGCGCCCGAGGGAGACAAGACGACAATAAAAATTCAGCAAACTGAAGCTAATTCGTTTTGGGGGCGCGCAATAATAATAAAGTAAGTAAGGAAAACGAAAGAAAGAAAGAAAGAAAGAAAGAAAGAAAAAATGAATGAATGAATGAGAGGAGGGCGTCGTTGTAGTAGTCGGGTCTCTTTTACATTTTGCATGGGATATTTAACATCAGTTATAAAAGGAAACGATGACATTAAAAAGAGATTTTCATATTTCTTTTGCTTGCCACCACCTCCGCTGCCTCCCTTCTTTAAAAAGAAATGTACATATTATAAAGAGAACGAACCGTCTTCGGTACAGGAAATGTAGACGGGCGAGGAAAAAATATACGTGGGGTTAAAATCGGATTAGTAGGCAATTTCACTGGCGGCTACACTTTCTATTTAAGCAACAACCCTTTTCCACTTCTTTATGTTATTATTGTAGTGGGTACAAGTTGTTTGTCGTAATTACGAACAATGTGGATTACAAAATGACACATTTATGGCGACTGTAATGTGCTGCATTAATGGACGCCGCGAGTCTGTTACCATTATAGAATTTTCGCTCCTCTGTAAACGTCCCGGGTCCGAGTTTTCCACGAAACACGGGTATTGTTTATAACGAGGTCAGAGGTAAATCTCACTGCATTCACACCTTTCGAAGACTTCTGCAGTGGGTCCGATTTCTCTCTGGCAATGAGATGTTATTTCTGTCAGATCCGTGACATCTTAAATTTAAATGGCACTTCCTTTCCAAATGTGACAAAACTTACAAAGACTGTTTCGCGGGTCTGACTTTTCTATGAAAAAACAGGTACTGAATCAGATCGTGATCTAACTGGCGTTCATTTTTTCAAAATATAGGCCTACATTTTTATTTGTCAATTAATACTTAAAGTTACTTGTACGTTTCTATCGGTTCATTAAAATAGAACAAATAACTCTCACCTCATGTAATTGACTCATACTATTCAATTATTCAACTATTGAAACCTCTATTATTCAAAACAGACATTATCTTATCATATTCTGTTAATATATAGGGCTATATTCGGTTAATATATTCGGCAGGCCTATAGGGCTATCGAAAACGGTGACGTAGAAAGCTAAGTGAACTGTCCAGTATGGGACAAGTAGAGGATTACTCTTGTGGCGGCAACAAGAATAAGCAATTACGCTCGCAGAATAAGGCAAGTAGCCTATGCTATACATTTCAGTTCCTTGCCACACATCCTTATCTAAGTTATAAGATAAGGAAGACAAACACGCTACAATTAGAAAAGTACAGAGGAAGCTCTCCACTAGGAGTGAAAAGGCGAGCAATACATGGACAGGGAAGCAATCTAGAACACTCGATATGGGGATAAGCATGTTATGATGGTTGATAAGGCGGAAGATGTTGGTAAGGCCCATTCACTTCGTCAGCTCATAATGTCGTGTTATTCTAAGATCTTCACTTCAAATCTTAGTTTGAACCTTTTAATACTTTTTTCTACTTTTTGGACTTTCTTAATTGTTTCTCGTCTCTAACGTTATGAGTTTAACAATCGAAGCGTCCTATCCACAGAACCTTTTCCGTACACGATGATTTATGAGAATTTCTTCATCTCAAACATAACTGTAATTCTTTTTTGAAAATGGGGAGACAGAGAAACATTTATAACAATTATTGCCAATGAATAACGAATCTATTATTAGAAAAAAAAATTAGAATTTGCTAAACGGGGTTGGGATGTGGATAACGAATTTCGAAGTTGGGGTAGATTGAAAAAAGGGAGGAGATCTGTGTCCATCCTGAGAGGGTGGCGTAGGGACTTGGTTTTAATAAGGGCTACTGCCGTGTTTGTTCAGTGCTGAATGGATTCAAAGAATTTCGATTTCATTAAACAGAGATTGTATTAAGATTGAAATGAACGATCGGACGGTCAGCCCTTCTCTCTCTCTCTCTCTCTCTCTCTCTCTCTCTCTCTCTCTCTCTCTCTCTCTCTCTCTCTCTCTCTCTCTCTCTCTCTCTCTCACTCACTCTCTCTCTCTCTCTCTCTCTCTCTCCCTTTCTGGTGCAAGCAGAAGCTCCGACGAATCAGCAGGTAGTCCAGTCCATCTTTTTCCTCCCCTAACTCGGTCTTTGGATTACCCAGTGTTAATTGAAATTATTTAATACAAGAAAAATTAAACACTGTTTGCACGCGGGGTTTGTTATCGCGGAAACATAAAGTGTAATTTGCGTGAATGTGTGGCGAGACATCATGTTTCCCCCAGTTGCCGTGCGTAGAGAGAATTCTACAGATTAACCAAATATTACATTTTGACCTGCAAAATTATAAATTCTCTTACAGATGCCATTGCTCATCCTCCCTTTCCTGCTTCTTCTCCACCTTCTCTTGTGTGCACATTATATACTACGAGTTCTTCACTGTATCAAGGACATCTCGGCAGTTTGTTAATTTCCTCTTTGTCTTAGATGTACATCTTTTAGCATAGATGCTAGCAACTGTTGTGACCATCACATATACTTTTTCGTGTCGGCCAGCTACAGACCACCTCATTTAACTGTTTTCATTCTAGGACCGTTAACTTCTACCCAGTATTCCTGTATTCGTTTCCATTGCCTGCCTTCATTATTTCTTCAGCCCACGTCTTGTCTGTTCTTAACATTGGCTTTTCCTGGAAAATGCTGTGGTGCTCTAAGTTTCTTCTCAAGAGGGTCACGTTGCTGGATGTCTTCACTCGTGATACACATTTCTTGCAGACCCCTTTCCATCTTGATGAACCATGCCACCTTAGTTTCCAAAGATCTGTTGCGACCATAGAAGCCAATCCCTCATGTCCGAATTGGGTCCTTCTGTTGTGGCGTCTTCTGTAGTCACTGTTCTTTGACCGGGCCCAAAAGTTTCCTCACAATCTTTCTTTAGCTTCCAGTTTCTCGGCCAGACGTTTCCTATTCATCGCGAGGCATTTCGCTGCACACAGGACCTCCGTTCGAATGATTGTGCAGTAGTAGACTATCTGAGCTTGAGGGACACAGATCGTTGTCTATATACATTTATTAATGTTTTCTTATTAAAATTATACCGTGAATTTAAATAACTTACGTGACTGTTGTCAAGACTCTCCTCCGTCATATTCCTAACACAGTTCTCTACATTCTACTGTGTAGTCCCCACCTATTATACCATTCGTATACTGTTTGACCATAGCCTATACTTAGCCTATACACGAGGTTAAGTGTGTAGGCTATACGTGCGCGCACGCGTGCGTGTGTGTCTGTGAGACTGTAAACTCCTTGTCAAATTATATACACTATTTCGATCCCATCTGACTTACAAACACCCACGGAATGTGTACAACAAAAAGATTTTGTGTGCAATGTGTCTTCTTTATCAACATTTTGTGTGCGATGTGTCTTCTTTACCAACATTTTATTTTTTATTCTTACGTCTACATATTTGATTTGTTGGAATGCAAGATATTCTCTGTTATATATGTGACATGCAGCTGTTGTATTTGACACTCGAAGATCGTTCGTCTTACGTAATATGCGCAATACTGTAGCCAACCATGGATACGCCATACTGTGGATTCCCTAGACATCCATTTCTAGAGATGACGCAATAAGTCATTTCCATTTATAGGCCTATTATTATTTCAAAGGAAAGCGTTTAGTTGCTGTACCAGTTTCCCTAATTGATTGGAACGTCTTCGTAGAGCGATAGTTCTAAACGAAAATAAATGCAGCTATAGAAACAGATGAAATGAACACAGGTCATGAATTTTGGAAGAGAGTACAAAAGATCAATTACGTAAACAATGAAAGCTTTTTTAAATAACTATAACTGTCTCTTCTAGTCAGTAAAACTGCCTTATAACAGATTTCATACATGTCGTACAGGGCAATAGGTGACCTTCATCAAGACTTGATACTGGATGAAGACATGGCGAAGATTTCATATACAGAGGAATACAAGTATTTAAGGGTGAAAATTACGGTCAGTGGGAGGCAAGACAAACAAATACAATCCAGAATTAATTTAGGAAACATGGCTATATCTACACTGAATGGAATCCTGTGGTATAAGCAAATCACAGCAGAAACTAAAACCAAAATATTGAAAACCATTGTTAGAAGTATCATGACTTACGGCTCAGAAGTTTGGACTACTAATAAACACACAAGAACAAATTTAATTACAGCAGATATGGACTTTCGGAGACGTTCGGCAAGAGTATCCAGACGTGAGAAAATTAGAAATTAAGTCATTAAGGACAGAATGAATTTGAAAAATTCAATTGTTGATTTTATCCAAACAAGAAAATTACAATGGCATGGACACACGAAAAAAATGGCACAGGAAAGATTGCCAAAGAGAGTTATGGAATGGACCCCACCAGAAAGAAGGAAATGAGGAAGACCACCTATCACCTGTATAGAAGAAATTCAGACTATATTGAGGGAACGAGAAATTGAAGAAGATCTTTGGATGGACAGGTAGCAGTGTAAGATGAGAATTCAATCACTTCTGTAATCTTTGGTTCCGGAAAATGTGTAAACATTGTATAGCCGGAATAATAGTAATAGGCTAATAACAGAGCTCAACTAGTAGCTCTTCACTTTTCTCGGTCCTATGCTTCTGTCTATATAGCTCTTTCCGCTTACTATCTCATCAAGCATTCCAACCTTTCTTCTTCCGCCTCTTTCTTTCCTATTTACCCTTCTGTAACACAGTTGGAATATTTCTTCTCAGGATCTACAATACATGAGAGCATACTGAGAGAGGACTGGGGATATCTCAAGGATCTGTAATGCTGCGGTTTCTCCCCACCTTCCGCAGTCTATGCCGTTGGCCTTGATAGGTTCTACCCCAACTACAACTACAACTGACTACAACTAACCCCAACTAACCGGTCCATCCACCTTTCATAGAGGTTGCTGGGATCACCGTATCCCGGGAGAAACTCGATCCTTCCGTTCATTGGCCGCTTGTTAGCCAAAATAACTGTTTTATCTGATATAACCAAAGATAATAAAATACTGAGAAATAAGTACAAGATTATAGTTTTCTCTTCAGTGATCAGGAAAAAACGAAAAGCCTAGGCAGCGTAAGTATTGAGGTAGACTATCGTTTGGAAAGACGTTCTCGTTCACAAGGACTAACGAAATTTGCAACCCTCTCAGAGATAGGACGGTTACACCAAAGACAACGCAGATAGATTGTGATTGTAGGTACATTTATTTATACGGCGCATTGTGGTTTGGAAACGTACGGATTACGTAAGCGAGTATCGTGACTGGCAGACTGTGGGAAAACTGTCGAGATGAAGTCGTCGGGTTTTACTTTAATGGTCCACGTCGCAGCGACATGCGGGTAATACACACAGTATAACGCGGCCGCTTTTTCGGCTAAACAGTGTGTGCTAGCTTGCGTAAATAGCGAGATTGCCGAGCACGTCCCTGCTGCTGGCTTGTTTACTGTGACAAATGTATCGTTTTAGACGAGAATCGATTTCATTTTTTGTCGTTGTCTCGGTGATTTAGATCGATACATTATGTAGGCTACACTACTGCGTACTTTGTTTATTTGAAAAGTATTTGTTTTTTGCTGGCTGACGGAAAACGGATTTGTCTCGCTGTCCGTCATGGTTGTATGCTAATTACGGAGCTCAAGTTTAGGGGGTAATACGTCGACTATGAGACTCCCACTCTGTATCATGTTGTGGCCCAGACTGTATGTGGTATACGCTTATAATTCACGTACTAGTTCACTGAGATAATAGTTTTGCTCAGTTTAATGCACGGACAGAAGATATAACGACGCGCAACCCTTTAGAGAGCGGCGATGACTCCATGGTTTGCCGGTGATTACCTGTGTCTCGCCTGTACGCAGATACCTAGCTGCCTGGCACAAAACATATTCGCCCACGGACTGAAGCTAGCCGTCGAAGTCCCATAGGACTAGGATTCCACTCAGTTGATGACATCTTGAGTCAATATCCCGATCGCCGCCGTATTTGCAACTATCGGTTGACTTTTGGAAGCCATCCGTGATCTATCAGTCGCCCAGTATGACACATGCGGACACTGTACGTTTCTGGGAGCCGCGCATCCTTCAGTCTGGTGATGAATGTAGGCTATACTATACACAGAAATGGAGGGAACGTCGCTTCTTATTATTAACGGTACAGTAAGACGAATAACGACCGTTACTTCATACAGGGCTCTCCAAAACGGTGACGTAGAAAGACGTAGCTAAATGAACTGTCCAGAGGATTACTCGAACCGTATTTGTGATGTTTCCCAAAATAAGGCACGTAGCCTATGGTATACACAGAAATGGAGGGAACGTCGCTTCTTATTATTAACGGTACAGTAAGACGAATAACGACCGTTATTTCATACAGGGCTATCCAAAACGGTGACGTAGAAAGACGTAGCTAAGTGAACTGTCCAGAGGATTACTCGACCCGTATGTGTGATGTTTCCCAAAATAAGGCACGTAGCCTATGGTATACACAGAAATGGAGTGTACGTCGCTTCTTATTATTAACGGTACAGTAAGACGAATAACGACCGTTATTTCATACAGGGCTATCCAAAACGGTGACGTAGAAAGACGTAGCTAAGTGAACTGTCCAGAGGATTACTCGACCCGTATGTGTGATGTTTCCCAAAATAAGGCACGTAGCCTATGGTATACACAGAAATGGAGTGTACGTCGCTTCTTATTATTAACGGTACAGTAAGACGAATAACGACCGTTATTTAATACAGGGCTATCCAAAACGGTGACGTCGAAAGACGTAGCTAAGTGAACTGTCCAGAGGATTACTCGAACCGTATTTGTGATGTTTCCCAAAATAAGGCACGTAGCCTATGGTATACACAGAAATGGAGGGTACGTCGCTTCTTATTATTAACGGTACAGTAAGACGAATAACGACCGTTACTTCATACAAGGCTATCCAAAACGGCGACGTCGAAAGACGTAGCTAAGTGAACTGTCCAGAGGATTACTCGAACCGTATGTGTGATGTTTCCCAAAATAAGGCACGTAGCCTATGGTATACACAGAAATGGAGTGTACGTCGCTTCTTATTATTAACGGTACAGTAAGACGAATAACGACCGTTATTTAATACAGGGCTATCCAAAACGGTGACGTCGAAAGACGTAGCTAAGTGAACTGTCCAGAGGATTACTCGAACCGTATTTGTGATGTTTCCCAAAATAAGGCACGTAGCCTATGGTATACACAGAAATGGAGGGTACGTCGCTTCTTATTATTAACGGTACAGTAAGACGAATAACGACCGTTACTTCATACAAGGCTATCCAAAACGGCGACGTCGAAAGACGTAGCTAAGTGAACTGTCCAGAGGATTACTCGAACCGTATTTGTGATGTTTCCCAAAATAAGGCACGTAGCCTATGGTATACACAGAAATGGAGGGTACGTCGCTTCTTATTATTAACGGTACAGTAAGACGAATAACGACCGTTATTTCATACAGGGCTATCCAAAACGGTGACGTCGAAAGACGTAGCTAAGTGAACTGTCCAGAGGATTACTCGAACCGTATTTGTGATGTTTCCCAAAATAAGGCACGTAGCCTATGGTATACACAGAAATGGAGGGTACGTCGCTTCTTATTATTAACGGTACAGTAAGACGAATAACGACCGTTATTTCATACAGGGCTATCCAAAACGGTGACGTAGAAAGACGTAGCTAAGTGAAATTTCCAGAGGATTACTCTAACCGTATTTGTGATGTTTCCCAAAATAAGGCACGTAGCCTATGGTATACACAGAAATGGAGGGAACGTCGCTTCTTATTATTAACGGTACAGTAAGACGAATAACGACCGTTATTTCATACAGGGCTATCCAAAACGGTGACGTAGAAAGACGTAGCTAAGTGAATTTTCCAGAGGATTACTCGAACCGTATTTGTGATGTTTCCCAAAATAAGGCACGTAGCCTATGGTATACACAGAAATGGAGGGTACGTCGCTTCTTATTATTAACGGTACAGTAAGACGAATAACGACCGTTATTTCATACAGGGCTATCCAAAACGGTGACGTAGAAAGACGTAGCTAAGTGAACTGTCCAGAGGATTACTCGAACCGTATTTGTGATGTTTCCCAAAATAAGGCACGTAGCCTATGGTATACACAGAAATGGAGGGTACGTCGCTTCTTATTATTAACGGTACAGTAAGACGAATAACGACCGTTATTTAATACAGGGCTATCCAAAACGGTGACGTAGAAAGACGTAGCTAAGTGAACTTTCCAGAGGATTACTCGAACCGTATTTGTGATGTTTCCCAAAATAAGGCACGTAGCCTATGGTATACACAGAAATGGAGGGTACGTCGCTTCTTATTATTAACGGTACAGTAAGACGAATAACGACCGTTATTTCATACAGGGCTATCCAAAACGGTGACGTCGAAAGACGTAGCTAAGTGAACTGTCCAGAGGATTACTCGAACCGTATTTGTGATGTTTCCCAAAATAAGGCACGTAGCCTATGGTATACACAGAAATGGAGGGTACGTCGCTTCTTATTATTAACGGTACAGTAAGACGAATAACGACCGTTATTTCATACAGGACTATCCAAAACGGTGACGTAGAAAGACGTAGCTAAGTGAACTTTCCAGAGGATTACTCGAACCGTATTTGTGATGTTTCCCAAAATAAGGCACGTAGCCTATGGTATACACAGAAATGGAGGGTACGTCGCTTCTTATTATTAACGGTACAGTAAGACGAATAACGACCGTTATTTCATACAGGGCTATCCAAAACGGTGACGTAGAAAGACGTAGTGAACTGTCCAGAGGATTACTCGAACCGTATTTGTGATGTTTCCCAAAATAAGGCACGTAGCCTATGGTATACACAGAAATGGAGGGTACGTCGCTTCTTATTATTAACGGTACAGTAAGACGAATAACGACCGTTATTTCATACAGGGCTATCCAAAACGGTGACGTAGAAAGACGTAGCTAAGTGAACTGTCCAGAGGATTACTCGAACCGTATTTGTGATGTTTCCCAAAATAAGGCACGTAGCCTATGGTATACACAGAAATGGAGGGTACGTCGCTTCTTATTATTAACGGTACAGTAAGACGAATAACGACCGTTATTTCATACAGGGCTATCCAAAACGGTGACGTAGAAAGACGTAGCTAAGTGAACTGTCCAGAGGATTACTCGAACCGTATTTGTGATGTTTCCCAAAATAAGGCACGTAGCCTATGGTATACACAGAAATGGAGGGTACGTCGCTTCTTATTATTAACGGTACAGTAAGACGAATAACGACCGTTATTTCATACAGGGCTATCCAAAACGGTGACGTCGAAAGACGTAGCTAAGTGAACTGTCCAGAGGATTACTCGACCCGTATGTGTGATGTTTCCCAAAATAAGGCACGTAGCCTATGGTATACACAGAAATGGAGTGTACGTCGCTTCTTATTATTAACGGTACAGTAAGACGAATAACGACCGTTACTTCATACAGGGCTCTCCAAAACGGTGACGTAGAAAGACGTAGCTAAATGAACTGTCCAGAGGATTACTCGAACCGTATTTGTGATGTTTCCCAAAATAAGGCACGTAGCCTATGGTATACACAGAAATGGAGGGAACGTCGCTTCTTATTATTAACGGTACAGTAAGACGAATAACGACCGTTATTTCATACAGGGCTATCCAAAACGGTGACGTAGAAAGACGTAGCTAAGTGAACTGTCCAGAGGATTACTCGACCCGTATGTGTGATGTTTCCCAAAATAAGGCACGTAGCCTATGGTATACACAGAAATGGAGTGTACGTCGCTTCTTATTATTAACGGTACAGTAAGACGAATAACGACCGTTATTTCATACAGGGCTATCCAAAACGGTGACGTAGAAAGACGTAGCTAAGTGAACTGTCCAGAGGATTACTCGACCCGTATGTGTGATGTTTCCCAAAATAAGGCACGTAGCCTATGGTATACACAGAAATGGAGTGTACGTCGCTTCTTATTATTAACGGTACAGTAAGACGAATAACGACCGTTATTTAATACAGGGCTATCCAAAACGGTGACGTCGAAAGACGTAGCTAAGTGAACTGCCCAGAGGATTACTCGAACCGTATTTGTGATGTTTCCCAAAATAAGGCACGTAGCCTATGGTATACACAGAAATGGAGGGTACGTCGCTTCTTATTATTAACGGTACAGTAAGACGAATAACGACCGTTACTTCATACAAGGCTATCCAAAACGGCGACGTCGAAAGACGTAGCTAAGTGAACTGTCCAGAGGATTACTCGAACCGTATGTGTGATGTTTCCCAAAATAAGGCACGTAGCCTATGGTATACACAGAAATGGAGTGTACGTCGCTTCTTATTATTAACGGTACAGTAAGACGAATAACGACCGTTATTTAATACAGGGCTATCCAAAACGGTGACGTCGAAAGACGTAGCTAAGTGAACTGTCCAGAGGATTACTCGAACCGTATTTGTGATGTTTCCCAAAATAAGGCACGTAGCCTATGGTATACACAGAAATGGAGGGTACGTCGCTTCTTATTATTAACGGTACAGTAAGACGAATAACGACCGTTACTTCATACAAGGCTATCCAAAACGGCGACGTCGAAAGACGTAGCTAAGTGAACTGTCCAGAGGATTACTCGAACCGTATTTGTGATGTTTCCCAAAATAAGGCACGTAGCCTATGGTATACACAGAAATGGAGGGTACGTCGCTTCTTATTATTAACGGTACAGTAAGACGAATAACGACCGTTATTTCATACAGGGCTATCCAAAACGGTGACGTCGAAAGACGTAGCTAAGTGAACTGTCCAGAGGATTACTCGAACCGTATTTGTGATGTTTCCCAAAATAAGGCACGTAGCCTATGGTATACACAGAAATGGAGGGTACGTCGCTTCTTATTATTAACGGTACAGTAAGACGAATAACGACCGTTATTTCATACAGGGCTATCCAAAACGGTGACGTAGAAAGACGTAGCTAAGTGAAATTTCCAGAGGATTACTCTAACCGTATTTGTGATGTTTCCCAAAATAAGGCACGTAGCCTATGGTATACACAGAAATGGAGGGAACGTCGCTTCTTATTATTAACGGTACAGTAAGACGAATAACGACCGTTATTTCATACAGGGCTATCCAAAACGGTGACGTAGAAAGACGTAGCTAAGTGAATTTTCCAGAGGATTACTCGAACCGTATTTGTGATGTTTCCCAAAATAAGGCACGTAGCCTATGGTATACACAGAAATGGAGGGTACGTCGCTTCTTATTATTAACGGTACAGTAAGACGAATAACGACCGTTATTTCATACAGGGCTATCCAAAACGGTGACGTAGAAAGACGTAGCTAAGTGAACTGTCCAGAGGATTACTCGAACCGTATTTGTGATGTTTCCCAAAATAAGGCACGTAGCCTATGGTATACACAGAAATGGAGGGTACGTCGCTTCTTATTATTAACGGTACAGTAAGACGAATAACGACCGTTATTTAATACAGGGCTATCCAAAACGGTGACGTAGAAAGACGTAGCTAAGTGAACTTTCCAGAGGATTACTCGAACCGTATTTGTGATGTTTCCCAAAATAAGGCACGTAGCCTATGGTATACACAGAAATGGAGGGTACGTCGCTTCTTATTATTAACGGTACAGTAAGACGAATAACGACCGTTATTTCATACAGGGCTATCCAAAACGGTGACGTCGAAAGACGTAGCTAAGTGAACTGTCCAGAGGATTACTCGAACCGTATTTGTGATGTTTCCCAAAATAAGGCACGTAGCCTATGGTATACACAGAAATGGAGGGTACGTCGCTTCTTATTATTAACGGTACAGTAAGACGAATAACGACCGTTATTTCATACAGGACTATCCAAAACGGTGACGTAGAAAGACGTAGCTAAGTGAACTTTCCAGAGGATTACTCGAACCGTATTTGTGATGTTTCCCAAAATAAGGCACGTAGCCTATGGTATACACAGAAATGGAGGGTACGTCGCTTCTTATTATTAACGGTACAGTAAGACGAATAACGACCGTTATTTCATACAGGGCTATCCAAAACGGTGACGTAGAAAGACGTAGTGAACTGTCCAGAGGATTACTCGAACCGTATTTGTGATGTTTCCCAAAATAAGGCACGTAGCCTATGGTATACACAGAAATGGAGGGTACGTCGCTTCTTATTATTAACGGTACAGTAAGACGAATAACGACCGTTATTTCATACAGGGCTATCCAAAACGGTGACGTAGAAAGACGTAGCTAAGTGAACTGTCCAGAGGATTACTCGAACCGTATTTGTGATGTTTCCCAAAATAAGGCACGTAGCCTATGGTATACACAGAAATGGAGGGTACGTCGCTTCTTATTATTAACGGTACAGTAAGACGAATAACGACCGTTATTTCATACAGGGCTATCCAAAACGGTGACGTAGAAAGACGTAGCTAAGTGAACTGTCCAGAGGATTACTCGAACCGTATTTGTGATGTTTCCCAAAATAAGGCACGTAGCCTATGGTATACACAGAAATGGAGGGTACGTCGCTTCTTATTATTAACGGTACAGTAAGACGAATAACGACCGTTATTTCATACAGGGCTATCCAAAACGGTGACGTCGAAAGACGTAGCTAAGTGAACTGTCCAGAGGATTACTCGACCCGTATGTGTGATGTTTCCCAAAATAAGGCACGTAGCCTATGGTATACACAGAAATGGAGTGTACGTCGCTTCTTATTATTAACGGTACAGTAAGACGAATAACGACCGTTATTTCATACAGGGCTATCCAAAACGGTGACGTCGAAAGACGTAGCTAAGTGAACTGTCCAGAGGATTACTCGACCCGTATGTGTGATGTTTCCCAAAATAAGGCACGTAGCCTATGGTATACACAGAAATGGAGGGTACGTCGCTTCTTATTATTAACGGTACAGTAAGACGAATAACGACCGTTATTTAATACAGGGCTATCCAAAACGGTGACGTAGAAAGACGTAGCTAAGTGAACTTTCCAGAGGATTACTCGAACCGTATTTGTGATGTTTCCCAAAATAAGGCACGTAGCCTATGGTATACACAGAAATGGAGGGTACGTCGCTTCTTATTATTAACGGTACAGTAAGACGAATAACGACCGTTATTTCATACAGGGCTATCCAAAACGGTGACGTCGAAAGACGTAGCTAAGTGAACTGTCCAGAGGATTACTCGAACCGTATTTGTGATGTTTCCCAAAATAAGGCACGTAGCCTATGGTATACACAGAAATGGAGGGTACGTCGCTTCTTATTATTAACGGTACAGTAAGACGAATAACGACCGTTATTTCATACAGGGCTATCCAAAACGGTGACGTAGAAAGACGTATTTAAGTGAACTGTCCAGAGGATTACTCGAACCGTATTTGTGATGTTTCCCAAAATAAGGCACGTAGCCTATGGTATACACAGAAATGGAGGGTACGTCGCTTCTTATTATTAACGGTACAGTAAGACGAATAACGACCGTTATTTCATACAGGGCTATCCAAAACGGTGACGTAGAAAGACGTAGTGAACTGTCCAGAGGATTACTCGAACCGTATTTGTGATGTTTCCCAAAATAAGGCACGTAGCCTATGGTATACACAGAAATGGAGTGTACGTCGCTTCTTATTATTAACGGTACAGTAAGACGAATAACGACCGTTATTTCATACAGGGCTATCCAAAACGGTGACGTCGAAAGACGTAGCTAAGTGAACTGTCCAGAGGATTACTCGACCCGTATGTGTGATGTTTCCCAAAATAAGGCACGTAGCCTATGGTATACACAGAAATGGAGGGTACGTCGCTTCTTATTATTAACGGTACAGTAAGACGAATAACGACCGTTATTTAATACAGGGCTATCCAAAACGGTGACGTAGAAAGACGTAGCTAAGTGAACTTTCCAGAGGATTACTCGAACCGTATTTGTGATGTTTCCCAAAATAAGGCACGTAGCCTATGGTATACACAGAAATGGAGGGTACGTCGCTTCTTATTATTAACGGTACAGTAAGACGAATAACGACCGTTATTTCATACAGGGCTATCCAAAACGGTGACGTCGAAAGACGTAGCTAAGTGAACTGTCCAGAGGATTACTCGAACCGTATTTGTGATGTTTCCCAAAATAAGGCACGTAGCCTATGGTATACACAGAAATGGAGGGTACGTCGCTTCTTATTATTAACGGTACAGTAAGACGAATAACGACCGTTATTTCATACAGGGCTATCCAAAACGGTGACGTAGAAAGACGTATTTAAGTGAACTGTCCAGAGGATTACTCGAACCGTATTTGTGATGTTTCCCAAAATAAGGCACGTAGCCTATGGTATACACAGAAATGGAGGGTACGTCGCTTCTTATTATTAACGGTACAGTAAGACGAATAACGACCGTTATTTCATACAGGGCTATCCAAAACGGTGACGTAGAAAGACGTAGTGAACTGTCCAGAGGATTACTCGAACCGTATTTGTGATGTTTCCCAAAATAAGGCACGTAGCCTATGGTATACACAGAAATGGAGGGTACGTCGCTTCTTATTATTAACGGTACAGTAAGACGAATAACGACCGTTATTTCATACAGGGCTATCCAAAACGGTGACGTAGAAAGACGTAGCTAAGTGAACTGTCCAGAGGATTACTCGAACCGTATTTGTGATGTTTCCCAAAATAAGGCACGTAGCCTATGGTATACACAGAAATGGAGGGTACGTCGCTTCTTATTATTAACGGTACAGTAAGACGAATAACGACCGTTATTTCATACAGGGCTATCCAAAACGGTGACGTAGAAAGACGTAGCTAAGTGAACTTTCCAGAGGATTACTCGAGCCGTATTTGTGATGTTTCCCAAAATAAGGCACGTAGCCTATGGTATACACAGAAATGGAGGGTACGTCGCTTCTTATTATTAACGGTACAGTAAGACGAATAACGACCGTTATTTCATACAGGGCTATCCAAAACGGTGACGTAGAAAGACGTAGCTAAGTGAACTGTCCAGAGGATTACTCGAACCGTATTTGTGATGTTTCCCAAAATAAGGCACGTAGCCTATGGTATACACAGAAATGGAGGGTACGTCGCTTCTTATTATTAACGGTACAGTAAGACGAATAACGACCGTTATTTCATACAGGGCTATCCAAAACGGTGACGTCGAAAGACGTAGCTAAGTGAACTGTCCAGAGGATTACTCGACCCGTATGTGTGATGTTTCCCAAAATAAGGCACGTAGCCTATGGTATACACAGAAATGGAGTGTACGTCGCTTCTTATTATTAACGGTACAGTAAGACGAATAACGACCGTTATTTCATACAGGGCTATCCAAAACGGTGACGTCGAAAGACGTAGCTAAGTGAACTGTCCAGAGGATTACTCGACCCGTATGTGTGATGTTTCCCAAAATAAGGCACGTAGCCTATGGTATACACAGAAATGGAGTGTACGTCGCTTCTTATTATTAACGGTACAGTAAGACGAATAACGACCGTTATTTAATACAGGGCTATCCAAAACGGTGACGTAGAAAGACGTAGCTAAGTGAACTTTCTAGAGGATTACTCGAAACGTATTTAGCGGAGTTCTTGTGATGTTTCCCAAAATAAGGCACGTAGCCTATGCTATAGGCTATATTTCAGTTCCCTGCCACACATTCGTATTTAAGTTATCAGATAAGGAAGACAAACACGCTACAATTACCTGAGCTGACAACAAGGTTTTCGCTAGTACCAAAGCAGTCTGTTATACATTAGAGAGTAACCCGCCGGTCAACCATCACTGCTGACGTCTTGCTAGAAACGTATACCCAATAGGTTCGGCATCGTTACACTACTGATGGGTTATATATTTGCCTTTAACAAAAATGACTTTTGTATGGAATACTTCGATCATAAATGAATTCCCCGATGACAGCATGGAGATGTAGTTTGTTCCTCCGAAAGGAGCATCTCCTATACCTACTCGACTAAGCGAGGAGGAGGTGTTTGTCTGCTACGTATGTTCCAGGTTAACCACAAACGATTCTGAGAGAACAAAAAGCTCATTGGACTCCTCACGTCCTATGACATGGTGTACTGAACAAACAACATTCAGTAAAACGTTTGACACCATATTGTCAGCACAACAATCAGAAATTGTCAATAACAACAGAAAAAAACATCATACACAAATCGTCTTGGCGTCTTCAGGGATCTTAGTACAAACTCGTACCCTATTTATTAAAGGTCCAATTCAAGTTGCATAGAAGAAATTGAAAGGACCATCTGGTGCGTATGGATGATCGAAGAGTACCAAAAGTAGCAAGTATATACACACCAGAAGAAACTGGAAGAAAAAGTGTAGGGAGACCAAAGAAAAGATGAGAATAAATCCTATGAAGCCGAAACAGGTCCAAGGCCTAATCCTTGTTTGAGAGGAAGAAGAAGAAGATTAAAGTTGATTAAATTTGATAAAAAATATACGATCTGACCTCCGTAGTCATTATACAGTTTTACAAGGAGAAAGTTTTGTGGTTCCTTTCCGCTAAATATGTATAATTTTTCTTAGATTTTTGGCATCCATAACGTGTCTGAGTATTAATAATAATCTGCACACAGTTTTGTCACACAAAACACTAATATAATAGAAACAATTTTTTTTTTTTTACTCTGTCTAGGCCAGCTTTCACTAGCGGTGAGAACCACCTGACATGTCTGCCGCTTCATTTGAAAGCCTAAAATCGTGTACTCGTCCTCTTTCCCTGCTCCCCGCAAGACCGTCCAGTTAACAACAGCCAGGCAGAACTGTAGGGGAAGCGTCCGACTTCGGGACCATGCCGGAAACATAGGGTAATCGCTATTACCCGTCCAAAAAGTGTCTCTCATATAAGAAATCTGTTTACACTTTTCATTGGTATTATCGACAATTTTAATTTGCAAATTTAATGGGGGGCTGCGCCCTTCTGCCCACCCTATACCAGCCGCTACTAGACAAAGGTAATTTTTGGATTAATTTTTATCCAAAACGTTAGCGTTCCGTGTCAGAAAAGTGTGTACGTAGTAGCGTATATTTTTGTGTTCTTTGCTCGCGTGTAATTCTGAAAGTGTGACAGTGGGGTATGTTACAGGCTACAGAAAAATTCAAAGCAGTGGGGTAGGTTATAGAGGAAAATAGGCGACAAATTCTGTAGCGGTTCATATCCCAACTAGCTGTTTTGTAACATCAAACAATTGTCCCGTTGTTGTTCTTCACAAATCCATTTCCTCCTACTGTATAGCAATATAATTTGCATTGCCTTCAAATACGCCCAACACATTATTTTTCGTTATCGGTGTTTTGTTTTAGTGATAATAATAATTTAGTGATTATAATTCCGTTTACTTCGTGTTTCACGGTACAAGAGACTGAAGTGAAACAACAGCTGGCCTGTTTGATCTCGTCGGTGCGTGCAGAAATCTGAATTCACTTTACTGCTGTATAAAGCGCCACTATTTACCGTCTATATACGGCGAACGTTTGTCCCACCTTTATGTTAATACTACTACTACAGAATAGGCCTACACATTAAAGTGGCATATTGTGTTGTACAATAAACGGCCGGCACATGATGATGATGATGATGACGACGACGACGATATCGACGGAGATGATGTAACAACGGTCGCGGCTCCAATCCAAACGGGAGAGAAAGTTTCCGCTTTATTACTCACTTAAGTATCGATATATCATTATTAAATCCCGTATTCATAACATACAAACATAAGAGGCAGCAGCAGCAGGAAGGCGCTTATGACCTTTCCTTGTAGTTGTAGTAGTGGTAGTAATACAGATGGCATTTATGTTGATAGGAAGGGGACGGTGAGCAAGGGCGAGTGGTGGGTAATTTTGATGTGCGAAGTTGGTAACACATTCAGATCTCGTCCTTATATTACGGTGAAGGAATGATCGGCAGCGCGTGATCGGAATCGAGATTGCTCCCCCCCCCCGCCTCTCACTCACTAGCAGTAAACTTCTTCTTTACTGTACCAGCATTTCCATTCGAGAGAACGACCGTGTTATACTATGTACCTCCTATATAAGCAATTAAATATAATATTTATAAACAAATTAGTTCATACAGCCTTTACTATAGGCTATATCTCGTCGCCGCCACTAATAATTACCCGCATTGTAACCAACCGTTGGTATGGTTTAATTTAGTTCGTTGGGATTAAAATTCTATCAGGTTCGCGAAACATAAAAAGGTCTGTTTATTTCGGTCTGATAGTATTGATTCGTGCCACATTCAGATCTAGACAAGCACGCGCGCACATACACAACACACACATTTAAAAACTTTTAATATTTTTATTTTGTTGAAAGACGTAAAGTCAAAGAGAATGAAGTGGCATTAACGTTAACACAAAGGAGATGCAGGAAACATGATTAACAGTTAAAACATGGAATAAAGAGAAAGAGGAGATTCTATTTGGGACAGATAGGGACTGTAGTAGATACGATTGGTTTATTAAAAAGAAGAAGGAGGAGGAGGAGGAGGAGGAGGAGGAGGAGGAGGAGGAGGAGGAGGAGGAGGAGGAGGAGGAGGAGGAGGAGGAGGAGGAGGAGGAGGTGGAGGTGGAGGAGGAGGAGGAGGAGGAAGAGGTGGAGGTGGAGAAGAAAGTGAAGCAAAAACAGGAGAGTGTGACGGAAAAGAAGAAGGGAAGAATAACAAGTATAAGAGGAGGAGGAGGTGCAGAAGCAGGAAAACACCAAAAACAGGGGAATATGACGGAAAAGGAGAAGGAGGAGAAGAACAAAAACGGGAACAAGAAAAAGAGGAGGAGAAGGAGAAAGGAGAAAAAAGTGAGGACGCTGAGGTGAAGAAGGAGGAGAAACAGCAAAAACAGGGGAATCTGATGGAAAAGAAAAACAATAACAAGAACAAGAAAAAGAGGAGGAGGGGAAGCAGTAGGAAGAAGGATAAATTGAGGAGGAGGTGGTGGAAAAGTTGGAGAAACAGCAAAAACAGGAGAATCTCACGGAAAAGAGAACAAGAACAAGAAAAAGAGGAGGAGGAGGAGAAGCAGAAGGAAGAAGAATAACTGTGGAAGAGGAGGTGGAGAAGGAGGAAAAGCAGGAACAAGAAAGTGTGGAGAAGAAGAAAAAGAAGAAGTAGAAATTAATTTACATTAAAAGTGAATTTTGAACTTTTTTGCTTAAATCGATGGACGTGTGGATGCAATTCAGGTCAGACAGGAGTAACAGGGCTTCGAAATCGAGTTTACGCAGCTAACAGCATTCAAAGAACTAATTTCGCCAGAAAACAAATAAAGTTTATGTAAATTCAGAAGACTGGCATTATGTGCTATTACTGCCGGTTTATGACTTCATAAACGTACATAACAAATAGCTAGCCGACACAATGATGTGCATAGTCAACAACAGTCAGTTTACTGCAAAAGTTGTGCCCGGGCGAACTGGAGCGGAAGTAGGGTGCGGACAATTACCAGTCCACTCCAATTGGAGTCGGAGTCGGGTGTCTCAAGGCACACACAGTCATTAGACGGTGTACTGTGTCCCTGTCCACCACTTTGTACCGGCCTGCGGTCGCCCACAGGTCACTCCGCGTTACTTTTGCTGCTACACGACACCCACACCCTTACGCAATTTGCCGGCCCTCTTCATCTTAAGATCTTTCCATTGCGGTCTCTTGGAATCTAATTAAATTATATACCTACACTAAATCTTCAGTTCCTCTGCCACCTCTCTCTCTCTCTCTCTCTCTCTCTCTCTCTCTCTCTCTCTCTCTCTCTCTCTCTCTCTCTCTCTCTCTCTCTCTCTCTCTCTCTCTCTCTCTCTTTCAGTGTATTTAGAGGCACTTACGTGTGTCTCCTTGTGTAACTTTCAATGTGTGTGTATGTTTTTCTTATAGAGTCAGATGGTTATGTATTACAGAATTACAGACGAGACTTACCAAATTTTTTTTTTCGATTAACGGAAGAAATGATGCTATTTAATTTAAGTAAATTCTTAAAAGTGTTAAAAGTGAATACTCGCGTTATTGGGTTTTGTATATGTAAATGTTTTCCTCTCTCTCTCTCTCTCTCTCTCTCTCTCTCTCTCTCTCTCTCTCTCTCTCTCCCCCTACCCCCATATGCATACCTGCATGTTTGCTGTATGTATTTTTCTTCCTTCAGTGAGGTAGATCTTGGAGACCATGGTTTATCCTGACAGCTTGACTCCTTTAGTACCCCTACCGTCGTCCATTAGTACACTACCCAAATATTTAAATTATCTTAGTATCAAATTTTTTTGCATTCATCGTAAAATTTAAATACCCGTCTCTCCACCTCTTACTCACCCTCTATCATTCTCTCTCTCTCTTGTAGCTTGTAGCTCTGTGGTAGCGGGCGTCTTTGCACCCGGTGCATGACTGCAGCATCTGGGTCGAGCCCAATGGCTGCCTGTGGATATACTTAGTCCTGGTTCATTCGACTGGTGCCTAAAAATAGGAATGGACAACCGCCAACCAGTTAACTGAGAAGGCGGGGGAGAAAGGTTTTCAATTTTTATTTATTTTTAAAAATTTCAGCAATCAGTGGGCACTGCCGCAAGGACGGGTTCAGGTGACAGATGTCGCCCGTTCCCAGTCCCGCGTGCAGACGCCGTGAGGCGTCGGTCGCTCCCCGCGAGGCAGAGAGCCTCCGTGCCAGTGATAGCGCGTAGCAGCGGCATTCAGCGCGGTCGGCATACTAGGAAGGGAGGAAGGAAACAGCTTAGCAGGTAAATTCTGGGGCATGGGCAGATAGTGAGTATGCAAAGTAGTTGAGTTTTAAGTTTACTTAAACTTATGGCGGGTCATCGAGAATCGCCCGTGGGCGTTTGACCCGGACAGGGGGAGGTGGTTGCGTGGTGCTGATGGTCCTGAGGTAAGGGAAGGAAGAGGTCTCAGCTGTGGCAAAGAGAGTCGCAGCTAATGACCAGACAAAGGCTGAGAGAGCAGGAACTCGTAGACCTCCTCGAATTACACTGTTTCTAACAAACCAAGGAGATCCCGACAAGGAACGGAGGGTTCTGGATTGGAAACTTTCCAGCCTACGCCTGGTGGTGGCGGAGGCAAGTGACCACCATACAGGTGCCGCATAGGTCAATACAGACCGGAGAAACAACAGATAGAGGGTAACTTTCGTGCGCAGCGCCAGGGGGCTGCGGCACGCGAGGTATGGGTAAAGTTTGGCTCGGACGCCGCGAGCCTTGGCAAGGGTGTCCGTCACGTGGGCGTTGAAGCAAAGGCGACGATCTAGCCGAACGCCTAGATACTTCACCGACTCTTTGTAGGCGATAGGCCTCCCTTCCAGGGAGAGGGGCTGGCATCGGGAGATGGACTTACGAGTGAAACAGATCGCCTCGGATTTCTCCGTATTGATCGTCACCCGCCATGTCCGTAGCCAGTCCGGAAGCTGGTCCAACTGACGCTGCAACTGTGTACTCGCAAAACGCGGGGACACAGAGCTGTAATGATACATTGCATCGTCAGCGAACAAAGACAACGTGACTCCGGGCAATACAGGCAGGTCGTTCGTGTACACGAGGTACAGAACGGGGCCGAGGACAGATCCCTGAGGTACGCCGGTGGCGACAGGACGAACTGCAGAGCAGGTACCGTCGACGCTCACCCTGAAGGTTCGGTCGCTGAGAGACGACCGGAGGAAAAACACTATGGACGATGGTAAGGGGGAGTTAGCGAGTTTGAAGAGAAGACCTTCGTGCCCAGACTTTCTCTCTCTCTCTCCCTCACCCCGCTTTTCTCTCTCACTCTCCCTCAATAATATCATTTATGTAGTCTTCGCGATATTTAATTCCATTCTAGAATTCATCTCCATTTGACTAATTTATCTAGCTTACGTCTTGGTAACCAATAATTCTCAATTGTCATAAAAGGGTACATCGAGTAATCGATTGAATTATTCAAATTGACATACGTATTTGTTTGTACGTAAACAAATAATCATATAAATTTTCTTTGTAAATAATTTAATATTTTGTCAATAGAATATTTTGGAAGGCAGGATATAAGCAGTTTAGCGCTTATCGAATCTATGAGCATTGTTCGGTCAACACAACGTTAAGCTACCCGGAGTAAAATTATTAATTATTATTTCAGTAGAAGATATCGAGTGGTGTGGTGTGGTGTGGTCGTGCTTACACAAATCATACACGCACACAAATTGTAAATTAATAGCAATAGTAGATTGGCTTAGAGGTATTAAGGCGGCCGTGGCTGGTAAGACGCAGCGGCCATGCATCATACCGCTGCCGCTGCCTCCGTAATCCAAGTCGGCGTCGGCGTCGGTGTGCGTAAGAAGCTCAGATGTGCATAGACCTGGCGGAATCAGCATAAATTCGGTAATTGGAGCCAAGGGGAGAATAAGAACAGGGTAGTTAGTGAAGTGTACGAACGTAAGGGGGCGGAATGCTTGCAGCGATATTAATAAATAATTACCGCTCAAATTACGTTGCCTGCGCTCGCTCGCGTCGCTGCGTGTAATATGACGTTTATATAGATTTCCCGACAAATGTTAAAGTAAGTACCGCAAATCGTAAATCTGTTGTTATTACTTAAGAGTAGGAAATTTGTTATACAAAAGAAATTATTTATTGCAACAGTCGTTCGAGCCATGACGACCACATTTGCGTCATAAGTTTCGTTTGTATATGCAGATGAGTACGACATTAATAAAAAAAAATACTGTATAGAAAGATATAGGATATAACGATAAACCGGCTATAGCGACTAGATATTGTACACGATAAACTAAGCAATTCATTTACTACGTTTATGTATGCTGGAACTGGTTGGAAAAGTTGATGAATATAAGAACTTTAACGATAATTATTTAAACGCCTAATATAAGAACTTTAACGCCTCTTTAAATTCTTCGAATGTGGATATTTGATTCCGAATCACGCGCCACCATATTCCTGCATCCATTTCTAAATGCTTGCCTATCCATTTAATATCATTATTGGAATAATATAACTCTTGATTTCCGACAATTCCTTGAGGAATTCCATTGGGAATCTATCGGTTCCGTTGTATTTAAGCTCACGTGTATCTGTCCGTTGACCCTATTAATCGGTCCAGAATCACCTTCAATCAGCTGTCTCTGTAATCGTTCCAGGTGACACTTTAATTCGTCTATACGGGTCGTCTTCTCTCTGGAGTTTTCGTCCAGCTTCAACTCCGTCGTTTTCTGTCTGCCGTTTACTTCTTCGATCTTCTGCTGTATAGCGTTGTTTGTATCTCCCTGCTCCTGTTGTTGTCTTATAGTCTGATATAGTTCGGCTTTCAATTCCTCCTGCTTCTTGTAATTGTCTTTAATATGCGTTTCTAGTTTGTTACTGACCTTTTTGATATTTGTTTGCGTATTTTGGGTTACGTTTTTCAATTCTTGGCGGTCTGCTTCTCTTGTCTCCCGTATTTCTTCAAACTTCTTGTTGGTGTCATCCTTCAATTCTTTTACGACTCCATCCTGTTTCTTCTGGACTTCGCTTAATTTTTCGTGCCAAGTGCTCTTGTATTCACGCATTGTGCGCATGTGCATGATCTGCTCGGCCACCTGTTGTGTTACTTCCTCTTTGTGTTTATCCAGCTTCTCGCTGAGTAACTTGTTGTTTTCTTCCAGCTTTTCGAACTTTTCGTTACTTTCTTTTCTGGGTTCCTCAAAATTCTCATTCTGCTTGTCAAGTTTCTCATTCTGCTTGTCAAACTTCTCATTAATTATTCTAAGATTGTCATCATTCTGCTTGCGCATGAAGTCCATTAATGAATGTAATGTTACTTCTTCTTGCGGTTGGGATACCTGTCCTCGCGCTCTAACTTCCTGCGTCTCTTCAACCGTATTTGATTCGATCGGCGAGTTCTCATCTTCGGTATCGGGCACACCTTGTTGGTTATTGACCTCGAAGTTCATGCTATCGGAACTACTAGCTATTTTTGACTTTTTGCTTCGCGTGAGCATCCAGTCAAACCAGCTTTACACTAAAGATTCTTATTCTAATTTTACGTTAATCTACCTACTACCTGCTCTTTTGCCCCACGTTGGGCGCCATGTTATTTAACGATAATTATGCTAATTTATGCAAAATTAAATTATTCAATTAATTTATAAAGTGTGACTAGTTAATCTGATTATGCAAATATCATTAATCAATCTAATCACTGAATGTATCCATTACTAATTAGCATAATTAATGAGACTCTATATTTCGTTGTTATTAAAAACAATATAAGCAAATTTATCAAAACAAATCAATTGACGTTAATGTCTTTTGATGTTAAGGTTTGGAACAATAATGAACGCATAATATATATAACAAATAGAATGCTTGTTTATTACACATTACTCAAGTTAACTTCCGAAACACATATATAAATCATTACCTGAAAATACATTCAGAAACATAAAACATAAATCACAATATAAATCTGTTTTCGTTGATAGCTGAAAACATAACATACAACATGATAAACATACACAAAACATAGACTAATCAAATATTATTCACCCTAACCTAATGCGTTCATTATGTGTCTCAGATGAGTAGCTTTTATATTCATAATATATTTTACATTATCTTTACTAAATGATTATACAATTTCTCAAAGGTATCGGTTCTTGGAAAAGAGACAGAGCAGCAGTATTATTATAATATTAATATTATGAAGACTTAACTTGACATTTTGAATATCCAATAATCCATCGGCGAAATTTCCTGCTTACTGGCGACTCCATGTGTGGTCGTTCCGTTGATTGGATGTTTCACTATCACTTTGAAACTCGCGATGATAACTCACTCGCGGCGTACGTGGTGTGGTGTTGGTGTTACCCGTCTTTTACTAACAGTTTATAGAGTTCTGTGTAGTGTAGATACAACCATCATTAGTGGGTTGTGTTCAAATAAAATGCCTATTACAAAGCTGGTTCATGTAACTGTTCATGTTCTACTTAGCTTGGTCGTAAATGTGCGTTATGTTATACACTTGTGTTTATGAATATTGAGTTCTCTTATTGTTCACGAGTCTGCACGACTAGAATAATTAAGTCTGAATCATGTTAAGTTTATGATACGAATCACAATGTCCGAAGCTGATACACAAAAGTTCTATTATTGAGATGTCACTTCACTTGTTAAAAATTTCTAAGTTCCATAATGTCGAATAATGAATAACACTTCAATGTTTATAGTACTGAACTCGAAAGTATAACGATACTTAGATAACTTCGCACGTTCAAAAGTTTAAAGTAACTAAGTAAATAAACTGCGCGATACTGCGGTAAACTTGTGTAGAACTGAGTTAATAAAACTGAGCCCAAAATTTTATGAGACTGAGGTCCTCACGTACTCTGCAAACGGTTTTTATCAAACGTTTTCTACCACAATGCAATTTTCTGTCTTCCACGCCTTCGGTTGTTCCCGATAGGTCCAAGACTTCCTTCCACTTTGAAGATCTTTGGTTTTCGACTCTCTGATTTGCTGCCCTGGTTGTCACCATGACAACAGTCCCCTCCACTTGCTTCTTCGGAAGATGCTAACCTCTGGTTGGCTGTTGAACATCCTTTGAAATACACAGCGAAGGACATCGCACAATTTCTAAGAATATAAAGTAATTGTTCGCCTGTCTGTCAAACCTTTGTTTCGTGAGTTCCCAAGGTTTGCTGTTACTCTCTTGCTAACAATCCGTTGCGTCTTGTTCCTTGTTCAGCTACCACCCCGTTTTTTCTACCAATTAATAACTTCTTGCTCGCTGTCATTCTGAGTTGTCTCCACGATTTCTCGTCGTAAATATAAGTTGTCACTCTGGCGTTGTTTTCATGCTGTGCGACATGGTCGTATGTATTCACTGGGTATTTGCCGTATTGTCTCTGTACTGTCGAGACCTTTCTAAATCCTTTGTCAGTGAGTATCTCTTTTCTTACGTTTACACGTGTTAGCTTAACCCTACAGCGTCCCTTCGATACAATTTCTGCGTACTTGTGTCACTGGACTCTGCTCTTTGTTCGGTTTGTTGTGATGTCGTAAATTTGAGTTGAGTTTGGTCTGTCAAAGTCGATCCCAATTTCCTTTGTTGCGTTAAGTCAAATATTGTCTTATTGTCTCGTAGCTGGCGTCGGGTTGATGTGTTCTTAATTGCCTTTATTTATTGCTCTGGTTTGGGTTGGTGACCTGACTGTGTGAGAATGCACTGCTCGATCAGAAAATTTATAAATTTGAAAATTTTTGATCGCTATAGCGTTCCCAAATTGGATTGGATGTTGGGTCCGCAGGAGACAATCTGATCCAATTTCCGCTCTCTGTCTTCGTAGTGGACGTCTTCTTTGGGAACAGCCATGGTTGGGTGACCTACTTTCTTTTGCATGGTGTGCATTGATAGATATTCCGTATCTTTTGGTCTTAATTGGGTACAGGAATTTATTGCTACACATCTGAGCAAGAATGAACGTATTTTACATAATATACGTGTGTGAATGAATTGTACAACAGTGTTTCATGAGAATAAATGAAGATAAAATAAATACTTATATCTAATCATTAGACACTTTGTGTTTGGTCTCCTATGCTATATACATTCAATATAATGAATGAGATGACGATCTGCCAACATCAAACTCAATTAATCAAATATTATGTTAATGACACTACGATAAACAATATCCTTAATTCATTTCAAGTGTCCCACAGACTACAATTGCTAAACAAAATAAACACATACATAGAATTATTATTAATCATCATTATATGTCAACTTGCAATCCATATTATTATCATCGTTTATAATAATTAATAAGATATATACACAATCTATGAACAACTAAGAATTCATTTTATCCTACTGTAATGTAAATTGTCAACATAGTTCTATGAAAATTTCAAATGATCAACTTCACACTTGAATTGTTGATTCTATGCTACTCGCTTATTCTATGTGTCCATTCACGTGTTCACTTTATATTCAGCAATTTATTGCTGCATATTTAATCAAAGTTCTGCACCATAAGTGTCTTTTCATTTACGGCACGTGTTATCAAGATGCTTTGTTGACATTGGTTACTTGATATCTGACTAGTGTTTTAATTATATATATCATGAGCTAAAGAATTACATGAATCTTAAATCATACATGATATTATGTTACACGTTTTTACTCTTTAGCTAGTTGGACTGGCTTCGCGGGACAATCACCTAATACACGTGCTTCCCCTCAGCCATCTAACTGTCAACATTACATCCACATTCCTGCGTAACTTGTACTTCTTCCGCTGGCTCATAGTACTTCTTGATTTGTCGAATATTAATTTTCCTCGCGCCTTACTGTTGTCGTCGCAGTCAACAAGCTCATACGTGGCGTCTCCGAGGATTCGGTTAATTCTATACGATCCGGAAAAAAGTTCAAATAATTTATCAATCTTCTTCAGTGTAGCGTCAGATTGATAATGAGTTCTTATCAATACTTTGTCGTCAATTGCAAATTTCGTAATCTTCTTCCTTTCATTGCTGCGTTTTGCATGTCTTTCTCTCTTTTCTTTAATTTTTACAAATATATTGCTATTAATTTTTTCTTTAATATCAATAACCTCTTTATCTAAGCATTTTTTCCATGCTCGAGTTGGCTTTTTACCTAGGTGTGCTTCATGAGGAGTTGTTTCGATTGCCTCATGATACACTTCGTTTATGCATGCCTCAATTGTTCTCACGTACTGTGACCACTTGGTGTGATGATCATGTACGAAAATCCGAAATAGATTGCCAAGCTGTCGGTTGATCTTTTCGGCTAGGTTGGCACAAGGATTTCGTATCGCTGTATATTTCGGCTGTATATTTAATTCTTTTAGTCCATTGACCCATTTCTTTGAGGTGAATTGAGTCCCGTTATCGGTCAAAATAGCCTTCGGTGACCCAAATTCCTCGCAGTAAGTCTTCACCCTTCGTAATGTCGTGGTAGTTGTTGCTCTCCGCAGCGAAACAACTTGACATATTTTGTGAAGTTGTCTACTATCACAAGTAAATATTTGACACCTCCTGCTCCCGTCGGTAGGGGCCCATAGTAATCTGCGGTGATAAGGTCTCCTTTCGCCGCAGGTACTACAGCTCTAGTCCCTCCAAATAACATTTTGTTATTAGTGTCCTTGCACTTCTGGCAAGTGTCACACGTTCGAATGTAAGCCTTTACTTTCTTCAACATCTGATCAAATGTAAAGTGCTCTTGCAACATTTTTATGCACTTTTTTGGTCCCAGATGTCCATACATCCGATGAATCTCCGCAATTAAATTATCAGATACATTACTAGGTACGTACAACGTTCATTCATTTTGTTGTCGTCTATACAACTTATTATTAATATACTTATACAATTTGCTTAGCTCTTGACCTAAATTTTCGTCCTTAATCTTGTCAACAATTAATTTAAGCTTATTGTCATCAAGCTGATGTCTCCCAATGTCCTTGATGATCTTGCTTACATCATGGTTCATTTTAATAATTAAATGGTTGATTAGGTATTCATGCGTGTCTTCATAGACCTCGTCAAGTTTTACGTCGGGTGGGTATCTGCTCAAAATATCTGCGACTACGTTATCTTTACCTTTACAATGGATAATGTCGAATTTGTATTCTTGCATGCTCAAAATCCATCGTGTGATGCGTGAGTTATTCAGGTGACATTTATGCATAAAAGTTAATGCCTTATTGTCGGTGATTATGGTTAAAGGTTGGCCTAGTATGTATATACGGAATTTCTCCAAACATCGAACAATACTCAAGAGTTCTTTCTCTGTTGTATAATAGTTCCGTTCCGCACCTTTAAATGTCTTGCTAGTGAAAGCAATCACGCCAATCTTCCCTTCTTCGTCGAGTTGATAGAGTTGGCCACCGTACGCAAAATTGCTAGCTTCAAACTGTATGTAATACCTCTGGTTTGGTCGTGGGAATTTTAAAATTACAGTCTCCACAAATAAATTTTTGACTCTCTGGAAACAATCACTTAACTCGGGCGTCCAAGAAAACTTGCGTCCTTTCTTTAATAACTCGTGCAACGGTTGAGTCGTCTCTGCGTACTTACTCGTAAAGCGATTGTAGAAGTTACTAAGACCTAAGAAGCCTTTTAATTGTTTCTGGTTCTTGGGCGTAGGGAATTTCATGATGGCTTTTACCTTGTCTTCTGTTGCTTGGATTCCCCGTGTCGTTAATCGGTATCCAAGGTACGAGATCTCCTGCCTGAAAAATTGTGATTTGTCGAGGTTGACGGTTAAGTTTGCTTTATTAAGATTGTTTAATAACGCTTCCAAGTGTGCTTCGATGCTGTTGGAATAACATAGACAATCGTCTACGTATATTATTGTATTCTTTTTAATTTCATCTTCTAATGCTACATCTAATCCTCGTGTCAGCGCCGCAGAGCTGGTACTGAGTCCGAACGGTGTCACTGTGAACCGGTAGCACCTGCCCTCATACATGAATACTGTAAAGTTCCGGCATTCCTGTTTTAATGGAACTTGCCAAAAACTGCTGGATAGATCGACTGTCGATAGGTATCGCATTTCACCACATCTCGCTAATATTTCATTTATCGGAGAAACGCCTTCGTAATCTGGTATAGTCACACTGTTCACTTTTCTTGCGTCAAGGCACAGGCGAACTCTTCCATCCTTTTTGATAACCGTGACGAGTGGATTGACGTACGGGCTGTTACAGCGTTCAATCACCCCGTATCGCAGCATCCGGTTGATCTCATCATCCACCTTGTTCTTGTAGGCAAGCGGTACAGGCCAACCTCTTTGAAAGAAAGGCGTCCTGTCCGTAACTTGAAATTCGTGTGAGTACCCTTCTATTCTTCCTCGGCATTCCCTGAATACATTCCTGTTTCTTATTAATATTTCCTTTAGACGTTCCCATATACCTTCTTCTATCTTCTCGTCGATGCACCGCAGAATCTCTTCCTCCTCTACACTATTCAGCAATTCAATATTCATGATTGGTACAGCGTACTCCTCTTCATCAGCTTTATTTTTTAATTCAATTCTTCTATTTCCAATGTCGATGCGACATCCGATTTCTTGTAAGAAGCTTATTCCTAGTATACAAGGTTTAATAAGTTCTGGTATGATTAAGAATACACACTCGTTTTTAACACCGTCAATTTCAATATCACATAGTATTTGTTTTCTAATTAGTTTCGACTTATTCCCTACAGCACTTACAATAAGAGTATTTGTCATTGGTAATATTTTATAGGCCTCGATGTTCTTCTTGTTATTGTTGAACCAGGCTTCTGATAAGCCATTGATCACGCTACCGGTATCAATTAAAGCCGGTACGGTAATAGCATTATTAAATTTAATGACTATTTCCGGGCACTTTAAAATTTGTTTGACAATTTCTTCATCCTCTTCTTGTAATAATTCGCTTCTCAAATCTGGTAATAAAATATTTACATTGTTGGACGAGCCGGGGTTACCTAAATTAGCTATCTTATTCACTGCGTTGGGGTATTTTTGTTGTTGTTGTTGTTGTCGCTGCTACCTCCCTTTTGAGTAGCGTTATTGACCGCGCCACTTGCACTCACACCTTGGCCAGTAAATTCCATAGTGTTTACGGTGTTGACAAACTGTTTACTGTCATAACGGTTCCTTTGTGGCCGTTCATTCCAAACTCGTTTTTGGGTTGTTTCACTTTTGTTGTGAAAGTCCTCTCCCCTTCGACTATGAAATCTGTCTCCGTCAGTAGGCCTGTACTGCAACCTTCGGTTGTTATCGTTACACGGTTGAATGTTTGTATATTCGGTGATTAGTGCTTCGAAATTCGGTATCGTCGTAATCCCGCGTGTGATCACGGCAAGTTGCAAATCCCGTCCAAAGTGGCGAGCAATTTTTTTTATCAATTGACGATCGGTCAATTCGGGTGTCAATTGCCTGCTCTCCAATAAAATCCTCTCAATATATTGTATGGCCATAATTGGTCCGTTCCATTCATATCTTCCGTATTCGAGATTATCACGAATACTATCCTGACGTTCTTGTCCCCAATACTTCAGGGTAAACGCCTCTTTAAATTCTTCGAATGTGGATATTTGATTCCGAATCACGCGCCACCATATTCCTGCATCCATTTCTAAATGCTTGCCTATCCATTTAATATCATTATTGGAATAATATAACTCTTGGATTTCCGACAATTCCTTGAGGAATTCCATTGGGAATCTATCGGTTCCGTTGTATTTAAGCTCAACGTGTATCTGTCCGTTGACCCTATTAATCGGTCCAGAATCACCTTCAATCAGCTGTCTGTAATCGTTCCAGGTGACACTTTAATTCGTCTATACGGGTCGTCTTCTCTCTGGAGTTTTCGTCCAGCTTCAACTCCGTCGTTTTCTGTCTGCCGTTTACTTCTTCGATCTTCTGCTGTATAGCGTTGTTTGTATCTCCCTGCTCCTGTTGTTGTTGTCTTATAGTCTGATATAGTTCGGCTTTCAATTCCTCCTGCTTCTTGTAATTGTCTTTAATATGCGTTTCTAGTTTGTTACTGACCTTTTTGATATTTGTTTGCGTATTTTGGGTTACGTTTTTCAATTCTTGGCGGTCTGCTTCTCTTGTCTCCCGTATTTCTTCAAACTTCTTGTTGGTGTCATCCTTCAATTCTTTTAAGACTCCATCCTGTTTCTTCTGGACTTCGCTTAATTTTTCGTCCCAAGTGCTCTTGTATTCACGCATCTCTGTGCGCATCTGCATGATCTGCTCGGCCACCTGTTGTGTTACTTCTTCTTTGTGTTTATCCAGCTTCTCGCTGAGTAACTTGTTGTTTTCTTCCAGCTTTTCGAACTTTTCGTTAGTTTCTTTTCTGGGTTCCTCAAAATTCTCATTCTGCTTGTCAAGTTTCTCATTCTGCTTGTCAAACTTCTCATTAATTATTCTAAGATTGTTATCATTCTGCTTGCGCATGAAGTCCATTAATGAATGTAATGTTACTTCTTCTTGCGGTTGGGATACCTGTCCTCGCGCTCTAACTTCCTGCGTCTCTTCAACCGTATTTGATTCGATCGGCGAGTTCTCATCTTCGGTATCGGGCACACCTTGTTGGTTATTGACCTCGAAGTTCATGCTGTCGGAACTACTAGCTACTTTTGACTTTTTGCTTCGCGTGAGCATCCAGTCAAACCAGCTGTACACTAAAGATTCTTATTCTAATTTTACGTTAATCTACCTACTACCTGCTCTTTTGCCCCACGTTGGGTGCCATGTTATTTAACGATAATTATGCTAATTTATGCAAAATTAAATTATTCAATTAATTTATAAAGTGTGACTAGTTAATCTGATTATGCAAATATCATTAATCACTCTAATCACTGAATGTATCCATTACTAATTAGCATAATTAATGAGACTCTATATTTCGTTGTTATTAAAAACAATATAAGCAAATTTATCAAAACAAATCAATTGACGTTAATGTCTTTTGATGTTAAGGTTTGGAACAATAATGAACGCATAATATATATAACAAATAGAATGCTTGTTTATTACACATTACTCAAGTTAACTTCCGAAACACATATATAAATCATTACCTGAAAATACATTCAGAAACATATAAAACATAAATCACAATATAAATCTGTTTTCGTTAATGGCTGAAAACATAACATAAAACATGATAAACATACACAAAACATAGACAAATCAAATATTATTCACCCTAAACTAATGCGTTCATTATGTGTCTCAGACGAGTAGCTTTTATATTCATAATATATTTTACATTATCTTTACTAAATGATTATACAATTTCTCAAAGCTGTCGGCTCTTGGAAAAGAGACAGAGCAGCAGTATTATTATAATATTAATATTATGAAGACTTAACTTGACATTTTGAATATCCAATAATCCATCGGCGAAATTCCCTGCTTACTGGCGACTCCATGTGTGGTCGTTCCGTTGATTGGATGTTTCACTATCACTTTGAAACTCTCGATGATAATTCACTGGCGGCGTACGTGGTGTGGTGTTGGTGTTACCCGTCTTTTACTAACAGTTTATAGAGTTCTGTGTAGTGTAGATACAACCATCATTAGTGGGTTGTGTTCAAATAAAATGTCTATTACAAAGCTGCTTCATGTAACTATTCATGTTCTACTTAGCTTGGTCGTAAATGTGCGTTATGTTATACACTTGTGTTTATGAATATTGAGTTCTCTTATTGTTCATGAGTCTACACGACTAGAATAATTAAGTCTGAATCATGTTAAGTTTATGATACGAATCACAATGTCCGAAGCTGATACACAAAAGTTCTATTATTGAGATGTCACTTCACTTGTTAAAAGTTTCTAAGTTCCATAATGTCGAATAATGAATAATACTTCAACGTTTATAGTACTGAACTCGAAAGTATAACGATACTTAGATAACTTCGCACGTTCAAAAGTTAAAGTAACTAAGTAAATAAACTGCGCGATACTGCGGTAAACTTGTGTAGAACTGAGTTAATAAAACTGAGCCCAAAATTTTATGAGACAGGTCCTCACGTACTCTCCAAACGGTTTTTATCAAACGTTTTCTACCACAATGCAATTTTCTGTCTTCCACGCCTTCGGTTGTTCCCGATAGGTCCAAGACTTCCTTCCACTTTGAAGATCTTTGGTTTTCGACTCTCTGATTTGCTGCCCTGGTTGTCACCATGACAACAGTCCTCTCCACTTGCTTCTACGGAAGATGCTAACCTCTGGTTGGCTGTTGAACGTCCTTTGAAATACACAGCGAAGGACATCGCACAATTTCTAAGAATATAAAGTAATTGTTCGCCTGTCTGTCAAACCTTTGTTTCGTGAGTTCCCAAGGTTTGCTGTTACTCTCTTGCTAGCAATCCGTTGCGTCTTGTTCCTTGTTCAGCTACCACTCCGTTTTTTCTACCAATTAATAACTTCTTGTTCGCTGTCATTCTGAGTTGTCTCCACGATTTCTCGTCGTAAATATAAGTTGTCACTCTGGCGTTGTTTTCATGCTGTGCGACATGGTCGTATGTATTCATTGGGTATTTGCCGTATTGTCTCTGTACTGTCGAGACCTTTCTAAATCCTTTGTCAGTGAGTATCTCTTTTCTTACGTTCACACGTGTTAGCTTAACCCTACAGCGTCCCTTCGTTTCAATTTCTGCGTACTTGTGTCACTGGACTCTGCTCTTTGTTCGGTTTGTTGTGATGTCGTAAATTTGAGTTGAGTTTGGTCTGTCAAAGTCGATCCCAATTTAATTTGTTGCGTTAAGTCAAGAGTTGTCTTATTGTCTCGTAGCTGGCGTCGGGTTGACGTGTTCTTAATTGCCTTTATTTATTGCTCTGGTTTGGGTTGGTGACCTGACTGTGTGAGAATGCACTGCTCGATCAGAAAATTTATAAATTTGAAAATTTTTGATCGCTATAGAACAGATGTAGGGAACGTGATCCTCGCATATAAATGGAGTGAAGGACGCATGTTTTTATACTCCACATGGTAATCGTAATGTAGAGAGACCCCGAAAACGATGGTATGATTTTTAAATTCGGCTTTTAATAATAATTTAATTCACAATTTACGTGTCTGTTTCCAATTCCAGGAAAGAAGGAGATGTATTCTGAAATTCTGTATCGTATTTCTCTACAGAAAAATGCCAACAAAGAAAGAAGTATGTGCCTTGTGTATATCTTCACGCTTCAATGCATCAGCGTGTGATGCTACAGTCGCATACTAGCTCTTGGTAAGAACACACTTCAACTAAACATTTGTTTTCTTCAAAATAGATAATGTTACTGCTTAGTGCGTGTAAAACAGTAATAATAGTAATTGTATAAAGTTAATTATTGACACTTTAAGTACATACAGTGTTACTGCTTTCAGATAGTTCCCTTGGGAAGCCGCGCACTCAGGTTTCTCCCAGTAACTTACTACCAGAATCTTTAACTAACAATTGATGGTCCATCACACTAATCTCGTTGACGTTTCAAACTTTCAAAATACCGGTCTTAGAGTTGGATTTTGGATTTTTTTAAATAGAAAAAAAATCATTTGGATTAAAATCAGATGAGCTCATGTACCACAGAATGATTTTTTTTTTTTGCTAAATACGTTTTCATGGAAAGCATGAGCGTGTCACAGGCGTCAGCTGTCTCTGACATTAACAGTCTACAGTCAGCGAGCGTGCAAGTTCTCCCCTTCCAAAGACAGTCTCTTAATCACCACATACCTCTCATCCATACACTTCTGCCTGAGCCTTCCCCTCCTACTACGCCTGTCAATCATTCCCTCGATCAGGGCGATGTACAAGTTGAATGGCATAGCAGGTGACCGACCATACTGCTTCTCCTATGCGCAGTGGTTTTAGTCTGAACCATTCTTTCTTTCATCCACTCTCTTCCAAACCGCATCATTAATCTCTCTTTCTTCACATGGTATTCTTTAGGCCCTCCTCCAGCATAACATCTCAAAATCTTCTTCAATTTCCTCAGGGTCCGGGAAATGCTGAACCATATGTGCACATCCTCCAAACGAAACTTGTTATGAATTTTCTCCTAGTCTCCAGGGACACTTTTCTGGACTTCATAAGATTTTTTTTTGAAAAAAAGTGTTCAGTTCTACGTTCTAGATAAGATATTTAGTCCGGGACAGATAATCGTGTCTAAACCTCGAAAGGCAAACAGATATATCTACGTCGTGTTTGATACCTTTAAGTGTTCTAACACATGTGGAGGGGGGACTGTTACAAATCCACCACGTCGTACGTTAATAAATAAATATGAAATACTTCGATTAATAACAATCACGTGCAAACAGCTGTGTCCCGCCACCTTCCTCCAACTGATAGCGAAATTACTATATGAAGTACAAAAAATTGCACATTCAATACACATAAATTGTCTAGTATAAGGTCTGTGGCGCGTATGTGACAAATCGACTGATAATCCTGTGTGTGTGTGTGTGTGTGTGTGTGTGTGTGTGTGTGTGTGTGTGTGTGTGCGCGTGTGTGTGTGTGTGTGTGTGTGTGTGTGTGTGTGTGTGTGTGTGTGTGTGTAAGCAGCGAGTTGTACGTAATTACACAGACGAAACACGTTGAGCAGTTGGAAGGTGCAGCACCTGTGGGCGATTGCCGACTGTCCGATTGTCAGTGTGAATACGCGCGCCCGTATACGTAAGTTCATAACTAAGAAAGTCAGTAATGGAAGTCGCCTATAGACCTACAATCTGTAACACACAGTATTACCATCCAGATCTTATCCATTTCACTACACAGTAGAACGTCGTTAAATCGGATCGTTTGGGACCGGACCCGATCCAGAATAACGTGAATCCGGGTTAACCAGAGAATATATCAGGTTAATCTAACCGGGGAATGTCGGAAAATCAATAAAAGACAACATACAGAAAATTTCCTTTATACAGTATTGAACAATGCACTTCTGAAATATATTTACAGATTAAAAACACGTTATCACGCATAACAAACTCGTGTACTGTATTTCTTGAAGTAACTCGTAAGCTTCTGCTGTGTCAGTTTGTAGTACCGCTTGCGAGCCGCACGATCGTGCAACCTTTTCGGCATGAGAATCCCGGCCAGTGTTGTCTCCGCCTGCCCTCGACATAGACCATCAGTTCATCTAAGTGGGACACTGCTTCTACGTGGTTGTTCATCGTTGTCCACATCTGTCTCCTTACTATTTTCAGTTTCTTTAGATGAACAGTACGCAACGATTTCCTCGTCAGTAACTGTGCCGTAACCTCCGTCATTGTCTGCTTTCAACCAACTTTCAATGTCGTTTGACGTCAACATATGAGCAACCGTCAGTCTTCTGAAACATATCTACAAATTCTTGTTGTCTGGACTTTGTTGGAGTCTTTTTCTTTGACACTTTATTCTCCCACTGGTTCAATCTTGTTCTCTGGCAAGTCATATACATTAGGCCATAGTTTCTTCCATGATTTTATCAGGATGCTTCTAGCAACTTATTCCCAAGATTCGACAACCATATAAACAATAGTTTTAACATTGAATGGCTTGAGAATCTCCACCGCACCACGTTCTCCTTCATCTTCTTCTATCATTGGCTTAACATTACATTAATTCTAAATAGATCCGGCTTATCCGGATATCCGAATAAAAGGGGGGGGCGACCGACTTAACGAGGTTACTGTACTGCATAAGTACTTCACCAGACCATCTGTCCATAGTATGGCTTCCGCCGCTTTAACATTTCTGACTGTCTGTCATATTCTCGTTTATCGTCAGCGAAAATTTACATTGTTAACTCTGTAAATGTAATCAAATTAAACTCACTTTGATTGCCACTTTGATATTTCACAACATTTGATTATGTTCTCTGTCTTTTCTACAATAGACATGTCCACGCAGTTCCAGTTTTTGTGTTGTGCTAGGCTGTTTGCGTTAAATTTAGAATTAAAATTTTTAATCAACCGTCATTTTGAAAATGTTTAAGATAACTTTTTTATACCAATAAGAAATACAGTAGTACACTCAGTGTGTGTACAAAATTTCAACTCCACACCTCATTTCGTTCGGCAGAAACACACGCCACGCATAGCCTACTAGGCGAGCGGCACACCCCTAAAACGTCAGTTAGAAACAGCAATATGTGACCACGCATTACTAATGTCTAATTTCAATTTTACTTTATGTTTTTGAGGTCGCTGAATATGAATCCGAGGTTATTTTTTACCTAGGAATGGGGGAACACTGCACAAAATGGCAACGAAGTGAATAAATAGAAAAAATATTTTAACGTTTTTTCCTGTTTAACTTGCTATATCTTCGGCAGTTCTTGATATTTCTTTTTGAAATTTTAACCACTAATTCTTTGAAGTATTAACATTAAAACGCGACATGTTAAAAGTCTGTAAAGCTTGTCTTTGTTGAAAAGTGAATTTTCAAACATTTTCCGCGTGGTTTTGTGGATCATTTCATTCGGCCGCAAAAATTGAGTGACAAAGTTTCGAAGTTCTAAAATCTAACTACTAGGTATTAAAATATCATACCTAAGGAAGTTTTCTGGAAAGTTACAGCTTTTTATCTCGAACAGAAAAAAAGATATGCGATTTTGAAGTTCAGTATTGGTTCCGCGGGGGCGCGCTCAAGCCCGCGGAAGCGCTTGGCGATGTTTTATTGCGACCATTACTATTTTATAAGTTAACGAATGGAAACAAGCGACGCATTCTATAATTATTTCTAAGGATATCCAAAAGTTTGGCTGGTTGATGGTAAATGGACATTTAACTTTTGATTATTACGAAGGGTGCACTGCAATAGAGATACTGCAACAATATTTTTGTTCCTGCACTGGAAAGCATGCCTGTACGACTGCAACGTGTCCATGTATAAGTCTAATTTAACATGCTGTGATGTTTGTTCCTGTAATGACTCTTGTACGAATTTAGAAGTAGAAATTTGTAACGACTCTTCATCAAATGTTCAAATAAATGAGTAATTTAATTTTAATTTAATGAATTTTCTTTATTTTAAATCTTATTATTATTACTAATATTAATACATTTATGTTAGTATAAATAACTATTTAAATTGACGGAAACCATAGGTGAAAAATAATAAAAATTTATTCAAACCTTATAAGATAGTAATGGTCGCAATAAAACATCGCCAAGCGCTTCCGCGGGCTTGAGCGCGCAGCGAGCGCGCCCGCGGAACCAATACTGAACTTCAAAATCGCATATCTTTTTTTCTGTTCGAGATAAAAAGCTGTAACTTTCCAGAAAACTTCCTTACGTATGATATTTTAATACCTAATAGTTAGATTTTAGAACTTCGAAACTTTGTCACCCAATTTTTGCGGCCGAATGAAATGATCCACAAAACCACGCGGAAAATGTTTGAAAATTCACTTTTCAACAAAGACAAGCTTTACAGACTTTTAACATATCGCGTTTTAATGTTAATACTTCAAAGAATTAGTGGTTAAAATTTCAAGAAGAAATACCAAGAACTGCCGAAGATATAGCAAGTTAAACAGGAAAAAACGTTAAAATATTTTTTTCTATTTATTCACTTCGTTACCATTTTGTGCAGTGTTCCCCCATTCCTAGGTAAAAAATAACCTCGGATTCATATTCAGCGACCTCAAAAACATAAAGTAAAACTAAAATTAGAGATCAGTAATACTTTGGTCACTATAGACTCATTTTCAGGGGGTGTACCACTCGCCTATACGGATATACTGACGCAGAACGAAGTGTTTTCCGCATATGTTTATTGCATGTTTTTTTTTCAGTTTAATGAGTAGAATCGTTTCCCAAAGCTTAGCACCACCACTTGGGAACCACTCTGTGTATATACGTATAATTTTACTCGATATTCAACATGTTATTGTCGACTAATATACAAGAACACCTCGAATATGCGTAATGGAGTAATGGTTATTACGTACAATACTATTTATGACGTGTAGTCGTCAGTGTGCCTCATGTGATGTACGCTACCATGGTTGAAATGTTTGGAGTTCCAACGTGTGTTAAGTCTGATAATAACGTTTGTACTCTTTATAAAATCCTTAAACGATTTTTATCGCGTACTCTGGCTGCCTTCATTGTAATATTTTCATACTTGACTTTTTCTAGAGGCCTTCAAAACGATCTCCATTGAAGGATCCTGGTTTTAGGCCTTTTAACCCCCTCTCACAGCTCCTGAAGATGGCCCCAGATTCTAGAGGCGAAACATCAATATTACGATGGAGGGTAGAGGGTTTACAAGTGACAGTATTATTGAAAGCATCGTAGGCGACCGTTACGAGGAGGTAGGACAAACAAAACAATGTGTCATACAGATCACGGTGTTAGTCGTATTATGCAAACAGATGAGCTTAACGATCGGAATGCCCACTAAATTGGGCCATTTTGACAAGCATAAAAACGCGCGTAAAATTGAAACGAGCTCTGGACAACGCGTCGCTTTATTAACCGCACAAGTGGTGTACACACGTGCCATAAAACGGACGCGGCGTGCGGGCGCGGGCACGCTTTAATACCGGCGCCATTAAAACTCTATTTTGAGTGTCTTTTTTAATTGTCAACTGCGAGCGGACAAATATGTACTGTACTGTACTCTACCTCTGCTTTATTGCACTCCAGCTCCAGCCCCTCCTTTGTTTTTATTTTATTTTTGCTTGTGCGATTTCGCCCTAACTTAAACGATTCTTCCAATTAAGACATATTTTGTGCTAATACAGCATTGCAATACGGTAGAACCTCTCAAATTTAGACTATTTGAGGAGAGTAAAGACCACTCTGAGTTAGTAAACTACCGAATCACTGAAACTTTGACTTAGTTTCCTTAATTACGCGACTTATCATGAAGCGGCTCTGAGTTCCTACATAATAAAGTAGCATATAGTAATTTTTTTTATTATATCTTATTTTAATTATCTTTTTATGACTTCTTATCTTCTTCTAATAAACTTCTTAACACTGAGAGGACATGCGTTGCAGTGAAGAGGTGAGCTTCCCTTAGCTAAGAAAGCCCTTAATTGAAAGAAAACATTATTGTATGGGCCACTGGACATAAAGTTGAGAAAGAGATATGGGGAAGTGTTTTGCCTGAAGCGTCCTTCTATAAGGGGCAAAAACTTGGACGTTGGGAGAGAAGAGGAGATGAAGTTATAAGCCTTCAAGATGTGGACGAGGAGAAAGATGGGAGAAAGAACAGGAACATTGCTTATTCCCTGAAGTGTAGAAGAAGAAGAAGAAGATTTATCGAATGTTTATTTTTTCGTGTACATAGTTGCTGTAGGTTTATATTATATTTTATTTATTTGGATTGTTTGGCAAACACCGTTTGGCACTCTACGTTCTAATTCTCGCTCGTTGGGGGCTGTGTTTTCCCAACCACTCATGCTTTCCTATATGGAAAACGAAACAAAACAATTACAGTTTTGAATCTTATTTCTTCTTGAGGAGCAGCAGCAGCAGCAGCGAATATTTCCGTCACGCAAAAGCGCGCGGCTGCTCGCGCGCCCAGAATAACGACTGAACGATTCCACACACAAGCCCCAGGGTGATGGGTTCGTGTCTAAGGGAGGGTTAAACGCCGTAATGGGCACGAATTGGAAGTTAAAGACACGCTGTTCTGATCACACCCCAAATTATATACACAGCTTACGGCCAATAACTCACTCGCAACCGCGCGCGCGTCCACATACGTCTGCTTTTGTTACGCTGCTCTCCGACAACAGACAACTTCATTTTTTATGGTAAACTTTTTGCACTCTTTTCACTTGTTTTTCTTTCGAATTATCGAATTTATAATGTGTAAGTTCCATGTTCCATAGGATGACGAAGTACTGACGTCAGGGAAAGGCGTAGGCCTACTGGTTGAAAGTCATATTCGACATACGAGGGTCATTCAATAAGTGAACAAACAAACAGCTGTGGAGCAAAAACTTTTTATTCAATCAATACAATTTTTTTACTTTTCAACGTAATCTCCAGCAACGTCTATGCACGTGTCCCATCTCTTTACAAGCTTTTTTATTCCCTCAGCAAAGAATTCTTTACCTTGATGTCGAAGCCAGTTTTGGACTTTTTCCTTCACTTCTTCATTGCTGTTGAAATTGACACCAAGCAAAGTCTCCTTGAGTGGGCCAAACAAGAAAAAGTCAGATGGGGCAAGGTCAGGGCTATAAGGGGGATGAGGCAGGATCTCCCAACCTATTTTTTTTATTGTTTCGAGCGTCAGTTTTGCCGTGTGTGGCGGGCATTATGGTGAAGAAGAATCACACCTTTCCTCTGCCATCCCGGATATTTCTTCTTCAGTGCAGGCTTAACTTTGTTCACAATCATGCCAGAATAGTAGTGACTATTGATGGTACGCTGGTATTGTAGGTAATCACAGAAAATTGGGCCTTGGGAGCTCCAAAAGATGTTAGCATCACCTTACCAGCCGATGGCTGGGTTATGAATTTCTTTTTGGCGGGTGAACTGGGATGCTTCCACTCCATGCTTTGTCGCTTTGACTCAGGTTCAAAATAGTGAATCCAAGTTAGTGGTTATACTGGTTTCAAATCCAAAAATCTTATAACAGAACGCTGTTCTTCGAAAGTACTGTCCTCAAGAGGACACGCCATCGTAAATAAAACTGTATTGGTTATGTTTATGCAATATATTATTGAACAGCTGATCAAAACTCACAACGACGTTGCCAGGTAACACTCCTGAAAGTTTCAACCAGCTGCTACAATTAATTTCTTTTCTACAACTGTTTGCCTGTTTACTTATCGAATGACCCTCGTAATATGAAGGATTCATCAGCTACGACATCAAATATGAGAAAGTAAATATGAGAAATTAAAATATGAGATACATACCAGTTGTGTGTGTGTGTGTGTGTGCACGCGCGCGGGTGCCGATAAATATAAACTTTAATGTTTGGTCGGGAGGTTATCTTTTCAATTTTTATTTTTTTGCAATTTTACGGCCCTCTAAGGGACACTTATCCCTGCTTGATCGCATTTTTGTCTTGAAAATCTGCTTCCGTCCTGCTAGATTGCAGCTTCCAGTTTTCTCTTATGTTTCCCCTTGTCTAGTCCGATTCTCTCAGATTTCCTAAGGCTTCCTCTCCTTGTCCGCCCATGGGTCTCCAGTCCGACCGACTTTGACTGCTGTTTTCGAGCAATCATCAGTGGCCAATCTGACGACTTTATAAAATGTGGCCATCAACTACTTCTCGGATTAAGATAATACAACGATCATGGAGAAGGGTTATTTTTAACCTTATTCTTTTAAGGGTTTTTTTTAATAAATTTAGAGTCGTTTAACAGATGGATTTTTACGAGGTAAGGTTTGCTGATATTCACAATACATAAAAATATCAGAGATTTTTGTCATTAGAGCGTAGTCGCTGCGTAAGCATGTACGGAATGACGGGCGGGGAGATGTGCGCGGAGGGTGTGCGGAGTAAAGTTATTTTGGCTGCGGGGGCGTCTTGGACCGCTAAGACGGCAACATTCCTACGGCAAACAAAAAATTAACACATCACCGTCACGTCAGTGGAGCCTTTGTGCAGTGAACTAACGAAAACCAATACAATGTGACAACTTGTGTACAACTTTCCACCAGGTATGCGTGTCTTGGTATTCCATTCTCCCTTCTCTCCAAACTAGATGTGCACGCAACTATTTGTCGTCTCTCTCTACTCCCGCTTTGTTACTGTGTGATGTGTGTAAAGCCTAGTGGTATTTATTTTTTTACCGCGATTAATGTAAATGTACCATGTTTACAAAGAACCGGACGATGTCAAGATAATCAAAATATACAGGCTAAGTTGGGTTGGACGCAGAGAGAATGGAGGAAGGACAGCCTACGAAAATATTTTCTACCTGGAACCAATGGGTAGTAGAACCAGGGGAAGACCCCGTAGTAGATTCAAATACCAGATAGAGGTGGAGCTCAGAAAGCTGAACATAAACTGGAAAGCCAGGACACGTAATAGGGAAGAACGGAGTCGACTCTTGGAGTAGGCCAAGACCCACCAAGGGTTGTAGAGGTCCAAAGATTTTTCGTAAGAGTTTTGGTTCAAATATTCTTAGATGTTGGTCGTCTGTGCTGGTTAATGTCCAGATTTCGCATCCGTATGTTAGTACTACCTGTTGTATACAAATTTTGTATATAGTCAGTTTAAGTTGTTTGCGACCAAGAAGCCATTAGAAGAAGAAATCCAGCTTTTTGTCTCTCTGTTTGTTTCTGTTTTGTTTTCACATTTCTCTCGCGTTTTTTTTTTACTCTCGTATAAGTGCTTTAATATTTCTTTTCTTATGATTTTGTTCTTCTTCTTCTCCTGCCACCGTTATCGATTTTCTTTTACATCCGTGGCTTCGATTCGTTTGCAATCTGAGCGTACAAGTTTCAAAAGCAGTAATCATCTATATTTGGTATAATAAAGTAGAAGATGCATTTACACTTTTAAACCAGCAATGCAAGTGATCACATTATAATCGCTCTGGAGTAACAACATACGGAATTCATGCTGACACGATTCTAAAAGAAAACGTGGAATAGGGGAATGGACCTGATATATGACTATAGGACAGCACTATGATTAATAAGCAAGCAGATTTTTGAAATATAAAATTTTATTTTGATGTGTCTTTGTGAAGAGTTCAACCTTTCCTCCGCAGGGAATGACATTGCAACGTTTAATTTAATATATGAGATAGGTAGACAAGGTAAATGATAATTGTCACGAACACGAATCTGTAGACCTGTATCGGACGTTTGTCATTACAAGTGGGGTGTGCATGAAGAAAAAGTTTCGATTTTATAACGAGAAGATTAAACGATATGGAAACATGTCTCTTGATACGGAAGACTTTAATACGCTTTAAGGATCGTATTATATATTTTCTTCAAGTGCACGAAGAGGATAAACAGTAAAAGTGTATGCAAAAATATCAATGTGTGGTCAAGTAGAATGGTTTTGCGTTGTCACTATAGAATGTCGTTGAGATTACCCAGCCATGATATATAAATATGTAAACGAAAATAAACAGTATTTAAGAAGCAAGTACATTTCCCTTGGATGTACGTCTAATACACCTCGTATTAGTGACTCGGATTTACTTTCTGTTTCTTCAAACTCAAATTTTATTTATGTAGCGTGTGACAAAGAGAAATGTATACGTGGAGAAAAAAGGAAACACAGACACACATATATATATATATATATATATATATATATATATATATATATATATATATAAATATCTCTGATAAAATAGGCGGCTACAGAGAAATAGAATCATCGCTATGTGCTTGGTGTTCTCTGAGACAAGCAGTAAGTAGTTATGTAAATGCACCTTGATATGAACAAGTCAATCCTACATGTCTTGACCAGTTTGCGTACCGTTGAACCCGACCAGATCTCGTCTGCTCTATGTCATCCCTCACTCACTCGCTCTTTTGATTTTAATTCCATTGCATTACGATTTATGAATATACGCGCGCGCGCCTGTGTGTGTATAAAACCATGAGTGTTTTCTTCTTTAAAACGGTTTTAGATGAACACACTTGAAACGGACAAACCGATTCAAACGTTATAATCCAATATTATAACATCAAACATTTTAACAAACATATATAAAAAGTGTAAAATAAGAATTAAAAACAGAACAGAGCAAAACTGATTATTATGTGACATAAAAACATAAAATCAAAACAAAAATGTGACATATACTACTAACATGATTACTATTAACATGAGTTTTGTAGCCACGGATCACTGCTGGCATCAGACGACGTGGAGACCTAATGTGGTCTTTCACTTTTAATACGTGCATATCAATTCGTGGTATGTTTCATCGTTCAAAACAAGGTCGATTCTCCCCAGTTTTATGACTACCAGAAAATGCTTTAATGCATTGTCCCGTCTGAAAACTGAACCCAAGGCATGGTTTCATCTCCATCAATTTGTTTTAATTTGTTAAATGTTTCTGTTGCACTGTTGTGAATTTGTGTAACACAAAATTTGAGTGCATGAAGCTGCTCAATATTACTGAAGTCTGCTTTTGTGTCCTAAGGAAAAGAAAAAGGACTCACAAAAACAATGGTACAGTCAGATCTGATAGAGTTAAGAAGTTGAAAAAATCATGAATGTAAACGAACGGTATAGTTATCAGCTGTTGAATTTTGTCTCACAGTTTTGCCACTTCGTGGGGGAAAATTAGTCGCATTATTTTTTATTCAGAGGCATAATAAAGGTATTTAAATGCTAGGAAAAAATAATAAAAGGTTACGAAACAATACAGAGCTTTTCATAGTCACAGCCGCTACCAAAGAACTCTGAGACGTGAGTAAATTGTAATTGCTCTTTTTCTTGTTATCAAAGAAACATAAATCGGTGTATACATATAAGAACATTTAATTTTTAACTACAATATTTTAAGATTTATTAAATTTATATATTTTTTTAATCAAGGCTACATCTGTCAAGGGGTAAGTTAAGGGAAAAGTGTACACAATGTAGTAAGACCTACAATGATATAAAGTGCTGAAACATGGCCAGTGGAATAGGAGAAAGCTAGATGTAGCAGAAATGAAAATGTTAGATATGTAGACTAACTAAAAGTGGATAAGGTCATCATGAACAACATAATACGAATATCAACGAAAGTAGCTTCGATATTGAAGAAGAGGCAAGAATGAAGAGAGCAGTGGTATGGCTATGTGAGGACAACAACAACAACAAAATATTTGGGGATAAGTGTGTTGCAGATGGAGTTACAGGGTGAGACAACGAGACGAGAGACATAAGGATATATAAGGATGTGGGTGAGCTGTGTAAGAGACAAAATGACAGCTATCGGTGGAAGACGTACAACACCGGGCGGGCCGAACGAAGACAAGCTGTCGGACTGGGAAAGTGATGTATAGGAAAAGAAGAAACAGAAGGAGGTTAAATTTATTATTTTTTATTAGACGCTAACGCTTTGAAATAGAATTAGGTGGCAGCAATAAGAGAAGAGAACGGATTAGAGGACCTAGCGAAAGGATAATAACGTAGGAGGAGGAGGTGGCCGTTTAATTAGAAAGCTGAAACAACTGGACACAATAAAACATTATGTTATTACACATGTATTAGGTTTATGTTTTCGCCGACATAAAGCGCCCGCTCGCTCGCCAGTTGATTGGTTGTGGGGGACTGAGGGATAATATTTAGGTAATCCCGGCCAGTTTTGATTGTGGACTACGGTGCCTGTAAATACCGGGTAATTGTGTGCACTGAGGGTTGTTTTATTGTCTAATATTGCACCGGTTGCGCGCGCGCACGCACCTACACTCGTCGTCATCTTGACACGTCGCGTCGCGCTCCCCGATCGTTCGCCTTGGCGGAGGATTAACAGTTGTGTCCTGCACTTGAGTATTATTATTGTTATAAAACTCACTTATATTGATCAGGTAAACTCTCTCCTCACATGCTGTGAGTGGCTCTGTTGAAACGCCTAACAACAGGGTCATTCACAGCTTCTCACAACGATCCCAGATTCCGGGAGATCGAAATATCAAGTGTAACAATGTCATGCTGGACACACTCCGAGTACACGATTTACCTGTTTAAAATCATCATACGCTTCTGTTTGGAGTTTCAAAAACCACTTATGTTGAGAGCACTTACAATTATTTCGGGCAAGGCCTGTTTTTAACAGGAAAACATGACGGCATACTAAACGTAAATGTCGAAGAACCAATAAAGCGAACGTCTCGTCACATGGGACATAATAAGCTTCTGGATGTGAGACTCCAGTGGATGTCAACATTCGTAGCTTCGCCAGTCATGAGAACAGACCGTACCCAATCGAAGCATTCCTCAGTCTTGCAAGGGCCGTAGTTATGGTATTCAATCTGCCATATAAATTCATTATACCTTACATATAGGTAACACATAGAAGACTTCTCGTGTCATCAAATACTCTGCCCACTTCTATTTTTTTTTTATTTTTTTTTTTTTTTATTTATACAAATAATTTCATTTACTTTTGGTGTATCTTTTTAGCCATTTGTCGATTCGTCACGTTATTTTTGTCACTGTTCTTTCAATGCTTTACCAGAAAGCAAACGCCGTGTACATCGTCGTGTTCACTATGACCAGAAAGCAAACGCTAACAATAGGCTTTTCTTGTTTAACGTAAGGACAGTCATGCTTCCTTATTAGGTGTTTTCTACCAATTGGGAGAGCCATAACACCAGTCCCAGGCCTGCTCTTCTTTCTTGACGTCTACTTTCCCTTTCACTGTGTCCTCAAGAATAGTCATTAATATTCGTTTTCCTTCTATAACATACCCTATCCACTTTGCCTAGCTTTTCAGGATTGTACTTAAAGACGTTATGTTTTTGTTTATTGTGTTAGAATTTCGTCTGTCTTACTCTATCTACCCATTTATTGTCTCCATTCTTCTCCTTTCAAAGCCTCAATCTTATCCTCGTCTGTACTCCACCTTTTAAATCCAACAACAGGTACAACACGACGATGGTACAACAGGACGCTCCACCATATAACACTTCACGTTTTCCGGTTTCAGACCGTAAGCTTAAAAATAGACTATTCTTTTTATTAAAGGATTCTTTAGCTACTGAAATGGAGCTTAGCTCCTCCACTCCCTTTTTCAGAAGCATACTAATAGAAAGACTGGAGGGGACGTGAGTAGAGATTAAATCAAGTGTATGCGTAAGGTTACTAAGGCGCAAGTCTATAAAACCAGAAGGAGGGGGCGACCTAAGATAAGATAGTTGGATGATGTGCTAGGAGATCTCAGAAGAATGTATATGAGGGGTTACACTGAGATGGGAGACTTTGGAGTAGATTGGTGTTGGGAGCCGGGGCTCACGTTGGGCTGCAATGCTGAAGATGAAGAAGAAGATGATGATGATGGTGATTATTTGATTATTTGTAGGAACTTCATTGTACACTACAAACTTGTGGTTGCCTATAAGGGATTGCAAAACTAGATCATGGACTTACACGCCATGAAATTTTTACTTTAAATTTACATGTCTCCAGCTGTGGATTATTAATATCTAAAATTACATTACTTTCAAATTCTTTTAGTAACTTATTAGTCTTCATATAAAAAATATACAAATGCTGGGGTAGTAAAATTAGTTGGCAGACGTTTCCCAAGATTGCTACTTTCTGCTGGTATTCCGTCAAACGCGTAAATATCGAATCACATATTAAGTTTAATTCCCTCGACAGGACAGGGAAAGGGTTTATACTAAGACAAAGCACAATGAGGGTTGTAAGGTAACACACAATATCCGGCCCGGAAGTGGTTTGGTGTGTGTTTCTCCCGTCTGTTATCATTTCGCGTACCGTACGTTTGACCTTCTCTATCCGTCCTCACTCACTCTGCGGTCCTTCACGTCTCACAATCGACGCGTGTTGTAGCTTATACTCAGTGCTCTGCGCGTATTAGATCCAGTGAGTTGGAGTGAGTTTTCTCATAAGCAATGGAGTCTACAGTTTACTTTTAAATACAAATAACTTCTTACCAGAAAGGGTTGATGACGAAGGGAGGATTTATCAAAATGTGGTCCTTTTCTGATGACTTTGTATCATATACTATTATATATGTGAACGTGAAAGGACATAATTCTTATTAGTACCTATCGACAATACGCGCCTCCCTACGCGCACACATACCTGGTATTACAAAGAAACAACATTTTGTTAGCAGAAATTAGAGAGTAATAAATTATGAGCAAAGAAAACTGGAGAAGGATGAGGAGGAGGACGAGAATAAAATTAGTAATACGGATTAAGAAAATTAATTTTACATAGACTTAATTATTTTAAAAGAAAAATAACCGTATGGAGAACCATACACGACTTCCATGTTCTAAGATTTATATTTAAAATCATTTTCGAAATAAAATATTTCCATAGAAACTACGTCTTTCTTCAGCCTTAACCACAGTACTGTGGTCACTAACTTATACCACCTCACGTTAGCGCACTCGATTTTCAGTGATGATGGTAGTCGATAGCACTGCCGAAATGTCTGGTTTTGCAGAAAACATTGGACCACGGCCAAACAGCCCGGGAAGGAATTTTAACAACAAACTACTTCTTTGTTGCCGATAACGTAGTACCCATATAAAAAATTATCCCCTCCCCCTTCAACTATCGTTTTCATTTATAGAATAATACCCCCTCCTCCTTCAACTTTCCTTTTCATTTATAGATATTTCATCTAGCTTTCTACAGTGGATTATTACTACCTTCTTTTCAGGATACTTTATTTATCAAAATTAAGTACTTTACTTTAGTTAAAATTAAACCTTGCAGGTAAACTACCTCTTCCCCTTAACCGATCTTCACCAAAATCAATAGGCCTTGAGTCCTCTAAAACTCGGACACATATGCAAAATATGTTTGATTCTGTTTGAATTTGCGGCAGTTATCATTCGCCATAGAAAAAATTCTACACGCAAACACATTTCAGAAAATGACTTTTCTTCATGTTTTGAGGATAGTACAATCAGGATCAGCCCTTATCTCGAACACAATTTTTTCGCGATCACCATACTTCTATTTCCTTATGCAACATGGAAGTAAAAACAGTTAAAATCTTCTTCTTTTTTAGAGTATTACATTTTTTTGTACCCATTTTATCCCTCATAACACTCTGTGGGCATCGTTTTAAAGCAGTTTCCTTTAAAGTCTTTGCGGTCATTACGGTCAGTTATTCTGGCAACGAGGCTTTCTCATTTTGAAAGCTCCAGTACAGTTTTCTCAGCTGTGTTGAGATCCAGAGATCACGCAACTGACTGCAATTTTATGTAAATATCATAGTTATTGCCAGCATACATGATAGGGAATGTTAAGCTAATACTATTTAACTGGTGTGTGAAGTCTAAACAACATAACAACATAAACAACTGGTGTGTGAAGTGGAAACACACATAATTCTGGAACTGACGGTTATTATTTGACGGCCTGACAATCTGGCCGGGACTGTAAGTTGGGCAAATCACATTGTAACTTGTGTTGAACAGTGAGAAGGCATCTCAACTCTGAAAGAAACGTAAATCCTAAACTAATATGATGATACTACCACTCCTTTACATAATTTTAATTCTGTCGGGTGTTCTATTAACTGAAAATTAAAAAAAAAATTAATTAAAATAACAATGGATTTTTGTCCCCCAAAGTGCTGGAGAGGATGAGTAATGCCTATGGTCTCATTGCTTCATGGAGGGAAATATCCAGCCGCACCTCCAAGTGGTGGGGGATGGGCAACACCTACACGTGGCTAACGCGGCTCTGGAGACCGAGTGACAGCCGGTATAAGCTGTCCCTCCTCTACTTGTCATTGTCAAGTAGAGGTTAGGGCACCTTCTTGCGCTTGGGGTGAGAAATTGCCCCTAAAGACGGATGACCTTCCATTGGTCAACGACGTAGGATATGGGAGGCAAGAAGAAACCACCACATTAAAAATCCTTATGGATATCTCAACAGCGAAACTGGTCTCTTTAGTCCGGTAAGGTAGCCACTTTATGGGAGAACACTCGGACATAAAATCGGACTGGACGTTAAGCCTGAAGGTGGCAGCCCCACCATACGTCTTGCTCTGCGATATGCTAGTAACATATCCAGGGAACAAATTCATTACTAAATTGGCTCAAATAAGGACTAGCCGGACGGATGACTGCCGCATCCCCAAACAACTATGGAACTATAAGCCGAGGGGACGGAGAGGTGTGGGACGTCCGAGGAAGCGTTGGAGAGTCACCGGGGCAAACCATCCTTGGTTTAATCCTTGAAGATGATGATGATGAACAATGGATTTATCTTTGTTGGAGACCGCGGTGACAGAGAGGGAGAGAGAGAGAGAGAGAGAGAGAGAGAGAGAGAGAGAGAGAGAGAGAGAGAGAGAGAGAGAGAGAGAGAGAGAGAGACTGTAATTGAACAACAGTGTGTTGGTGAAATTTACATCCAAAAATGATAGTAGGTACCTCTGGGTGACTTGACATCAAAGTGTGAGGGCGAGCTACAAGGCTCACCTAGCGTTTCAGCGTCCACGTTCGTTTAGTCAGACACCAAGTACAGGGAGTGCACACTCCAGATCAATTTAGCGTTACCAATTATTATTAGTTGAATCCGCCCGGTTTGCGCTGAGTAAACACGGAGTAGCAAAGAGATTTGACGTTGTAATTCCAATTTGCTGATTATACGTAATTTGATTAATTAATTAATATCGGGAAAGCGGCACTTGTGGCGCTATCTAGATGTCGGTACGCACAATAATAACAGTCGTAGTCCAAACATACACACGTACACACACATACACGCACGCGACCGCTGCCTGTTCTGATTAATTATTTATTATACAAACACTTGACTGACCTCCCTCTGCCAGCCCACCCAGTGCAATAAACAATAATTATTACCTCTTCTGATAATATTATTATTATTTCAATCAATTTCCACGTAATCAGAATAACACTGCCAAATTTGATTTAAATTTGCAGAATATTCCGCAAACGTGAATTTAAGTTTACAGATAGACGGACAGACAGACAAATATCGAAGCCCCTGCTTGGAGAAGGGCACACGGACACAAACATTACTTTACTGTAACAAAACATACGATTGGAACAGGGCATGTAATATACGTAGGACACCGCTGGCAGAATTACTTTTTATGAAGAGCATTAGACAAAAAATGCGATAAATATTTACCTGCGTCACGTTTTGCAATCTTCGTGTTTGCTTTAAGATATACGCAAATAAATAACATAAATTTTAGTACGTCACAGCCCACCTCCAAAAGATTCACCGGCTAAAACACTGTAAATGCGTTACAGTACCGAAACGAAAGTCGATAGTCATTGATAGTCCTCTTGACTGCTTTCAGTTTATTACTGAATTAAACATTACATTTCATTTGAACGAGATGGCGTCGTTAATAAGAGCACTTTCCTGCTAACTCTTACATTTGTCCGTCTTTTTGAAGTAGTATAATGTTTCTAAATTACACCAAAAGCTGGTGTGTTTACGGTAATAATCGATTAGATGTTAGGTGATAAGCGGGGGCTGTAATCTGAAGACAAACTGTGCTTACAAAATTATTTATTTGGTATATACCTGTTGATAGTTCTGAATTATAAAATATTAGCAAGAAAAACGAGGTACGGTTACAATATTGTTCAGAGGTGTGCCTGAGGATAATGTAGAAGCTTTGACTGTCAAATATTCAAGGCATAGTGTTACAACATCTAAGGCAAAGTTTACGAGTATTTGAGTGGATAGGCTGGCGAAAAATCTTTGGACCCCTACAAAATGAAGATTGCTATTGGGGGATTCGAATGAGCCATTGAACTGGACCAAGTGATTCAGGGTGCAGACATAGTCCGGTTTATTAAGAGTATGAGGCTTGAGTGGCTGGGCCACATAAGGCGAATGAATGAGAGAGAAGAATGGCTACGAGAATTGCAGATTGGAGACCGGTAGGAAGAAGAATTGGGGGGCAGACCCAGAAAGAGATGGTTGGATGACGTGGAGGATGATTTGAGATGTATGAACGTGAGGGGATGGAGACGGGAGGGCGGAATGCAAGAAAGACTTTGAGCAGGCACGGTGGCTTTAACGCCAGCAAAAGGAAAGGAAAATGTTACACTGGACTACCCTATAACATTATTACACACTCGAGTGGCAAAGTGAAGTAATTCTGATGTAGAGGTGGGTTGTCTGAATAAAGAACTTGGAAATCCAGGCACCCGGATTCTTTTATTAAGAATCAAATAAAATATACAAACTTGAATCTAAGAAAATGTTGCATTAGTAAGCTGTACTAGACTCTGTTAGTATCGCCACTATATTGATCGAGTGCTTTATCTTTATCTTTATCCCAAGTCTAATGTAACTCTATCTCAAGGACCACGAGTCTAGCGGTACCCAGTATAGCAGTAGGCCTACTTGCAGTTCGTTAGAACTGGTGATTGTTCCGTTTACTGAATGTCTTTTGTACAATACTTGTTTGTCAAAATAAGCTTGAAATTTAGTTACGGAAATAAGCGGAAAGTTAGAGAAACTGTACGAAATTGAAGGTCGCTTGTTCTACACCCTCACTGTGGACAACTTGAATCCTACTCATGTCCGAATGCTTCCAAATTAAGTTAGAAAGCACCCATGCCTGGAGGAAAGCTGTGATCGGGTACACGTTAGCCTCCTCTCCATGGGATCTAGTTACCCACATTTCTACATTCAGTATGAACCGAAGAGTGCAATCGGTTTGTCATTGTTCAAGGCTGCAAGCGCTGCTCGTACATGCTGTCAAATGTCGATGGGTGTCCTCCGACCTAAGCCAGTATACCGCAACCAGCTTCTGACTAGATGGCGGCACCAGTCTCCTGCTTTGCCTTGGCCTCCCGCGCGTGTGTTCGGGAGAAAGTAAGAAAGATTCCCCTCGTAATAAGTGTGTTCCCATCGTAGTATCTCGCTCGAAACGTCAACAAACCAATACTAGTCACGTTTTGGTGTCAGAAGAGCTAGTTTTCACTTGATACAAAAATTAATACGTTGTTAAAAAAAAAAAAGCTAAAATCCACGGAAAAATCAGGAAGTGATTAAGATTTTTGAGCTCTACTTCTTGTTTTTAACAAGACGCTGAAATGGACGACGAAAGCCTCCTCTAACAATTAAACGATTCGGCGCGCGCGCGCACGCGCGCGTGTGTGTGTGTGTGTGGAGGTGAGGTGGCGCAGAGTAGATTGAGACGACGGATGGCCGGCTAAGGTCCGTGCTTCGCTAATAACAGGGTGGCGGCAGCGGCGGTAGTGGTGGTGAATAACCTTCCTTCCCCCACACCCCCTAACCCTTTCGTTTCTGTCCTTAATCAGGTTATACCCTCGAATAGCGCGAGCTCGGGTCTACTGCTGTAATGAAAGATGTACATCATTATTATGGGCTAACCCCAGCCAAGTTGATCACGAAAATATGATGAACTTCCTTCTCGGTTGGTGCAATTTCCATTCATTTCAAAGCTCTGGATATAGGGCTAATTTCTAATTACAACCTTGCCCTCGGGCCCGATACGTCCTGAACCGACACTTTTTTGTTTTTAATATTGCTCTCCTTTTGTTTTAACTTGAAAACTTGTAATATCTCCCCCCCCCCAAACCCAACCCTTAACTAACTTAAAGAAATTGTCTTATTTTTTTCAGTCTACGGAAGCGAAGAAAATGGAAATAATGAAAATTGTTTGTAACCTGTCATTACGCTTCTATGAAATGGTTTTTAATTTAAAAATGGATAACTCCTGCGAATCAATGTTAATTTCCACAGCCTTTTATATCGTCAAATGGTTTCCAATAAAACGCCTTCAGATTGGGTAAACATCTGTTTGTGGTTAATCAATTCTAATTATAAATTAACCAGAACCTTTCTTACAGAATGGAAATAACCTCTCACGGACAACATACGAATAAATGTTGCAATAAATAGGCAGGAGGCGGATCACACTTTTGAAAAATTAATTATAAAGTTACAAACTGTGTAAGAACTAGAACTTAGAAGTATTTAAATTTACTGTTTAACAAAGATAGAAAAATGAATAAATAAGGTAAAGAGGAAATATGAAATATGGAAATAGGGTAAAGAGGCCGAGTTAACATCAGATAAACATCACAGAGACAGAGTGACGCTTATAACAAACTCAATAACAATAACAATCACTTTGCTTGGCATACAGCGAGAGGAGTTAAATGTTATTTGAAATTAGGATTTTTCTAACACCTACTCAAGTATTAATAGTACTTGAAGTAAATTTAAATTTCATAATAACATTAATTACAGCAGTGTAAATTATTTTTTAGTTTTTAATAAATAGTTCAAACACTTGTTAAACTATAAATAAATATAAAACACAAAACAAACTAACACCAAAACAAATACAAATCTATATAAAACACGACACAGCTTTTTAAAATCCTAAACATCGAAGGCACTCAAATAACAAAATTATACACCACATAGGTGCACAATAACACCAATGTAAACAAAGAAAAGCCAACAGCGGCAATCATCCAGGACACAGTAGTCAACAAGACTTAAAAATAAATGGCTGACGATGAGCAAATTGCCTGATGAGCGAAACATGTTCCAAGTGTGAAAAAATGAATGTAAACTATTATTATATAATAAGTAATAAATAGTTATGACAGAATTCTTTGGAAAATTTGTGGCCCCAAGAAAACCGAAGATGGGTAAAGATGGGTACAGGCATATACCCAAAGAAGACCTGTACAGGTATCTGGAAGATCTGGAAACGGCTTTCCGAAGGAAAAGACTGAGATTCCTTGGACATATGGTTTGGATGGATCGGTCCAGATTAAATAAACAAATTTTCAACTATATTTGGCAACTTCCAGTCCAACTTACATCAAGCAACTCGTGTATCAGATATGAACTCCTTCCGGAGAGTTTGTCACGTAGACGGACGGACAAAGTGAATAACAAGGAAATCGGTAAAAAAATAAGAACAGAGAATTGGCAACAATTGACTGTACAGAGGATACGGACAAGTAAGAGTAGAAGCTCAAGATCGATGGATAGTAAAGTTTCAGATTAGATCAGAAGACCAATACTAATTTAGTCATGTTTTGGTCTCAGAAGTGCAAGTTGATATACAAAATAATAACCACGTATGTCGTTTTTAAAACAAAATGATGACTTCCTCTAGGGGAGCAAGAACTAGAAGACATTAACAAACGAAATAGACGTTTTGATGAAAATGAAGAATCTTGAGGACGCTGGAAATTTGAAGTAGTGCGGTGACTTCTTCCGAACACGAGGTGGTTCTATATTTATTTCTTCTTTATCTAGTGATTTCTTTCTCCTCTGGGTTTTCTCTTTATTTTTCTTGTTTAGTGGTTGTGTAGTTAGGTGTATATAGGTATAGGAATGTTTTTCAATAAGCAGTAAAATTTTCAATTTGCTGATGACCGACTGATTTGAAAAATATAATGTCCACGACTGTTAAGGTAGAGGTACAACCCAAATAATTGTTTTCAGCTGAACGCTTGCATTCCACAATCCGGTATCGGTATTATATGAGGGATCAGTACGTATCAGCCAGCACAGTCGACATGATAAAGAAGAACTAAATTCTCTCTAACAAGGTCTTTAAACAGTTCTTGGAGGACAAGTGAAGATGATAACCTATAGACTACACGGATTCAAACACTATTCTGGAGCGGATTTTTCATATCTCCTTGGCTCGTTGTTGTTTTTCGTTGTTTTTGTGATTCTTTTACTATCAGTTTTTGTTCCCAGTGTGTTGAGTTAATCTATGTAAGTTATTTCACAGCAATAGATTTGAAATATGGAAATCTAAAATTGAACAAAGTAGCACATTTGTCGTTTTGTAAGAACTTCAGAGTAGAATGAATGGAGAACATAAAGTAAGCCTGTGCATGGATTGATAATCTAGTTAAAAGATTAACAAAACTTAACTACAAATACTACAGAAATGAGGCTTCTTAAAAATAAAAGAATGGATATAATCGTATAACCATAAAATTAGATAATTAGAGAAGATAATATGGCGATGGTCCGCAATAATGATTTTCTTCGTATTGTTTAAATTAGCAGCCATCCTTACTATTTCTTTTATGAATTTGCTAACTGCTATAATTTTTATTGTTCGACTAAGCTTTTCGTCATCACTGACATCATCAGGTCTTAAACAACGTCTATCAACTGTACGTTGTAGGCTTTTATACTTTAGGCCTCTCCCCTTATGTCATCGCCCCTCCTATTGGTTCTAGCTGCTGCCGCTCTTCACGGGAACTTTGTCTACATTTTTCCGTTAGGCATTTTTCTAACGTCCGTGATAACCAATAGGAGGGGCGATGACATAAGGGGAGAGGCCTAAAGTATAAAAGCCTACAACGTACAGTTGATAGACGTTGTTTAAGACCTGATGATGTCAGTGATGACGAAAAGCTTAGTCGAACAATAAAAATTATAGCAGTTAGCAAATTCATAAAAAAATAATAATGATTTTACATGATATGTTTCTAATTTTTTGTTTCCTAATGTATCTCAGAGAAACAATAGCGATTTAAAGATTTAAATCTCTGGTGCAGGGTTTTGCCATTATATATAGGCTATGAACTAAGATTTTACAAGTAAATCATTAGATTACAGGCTTCTATAATGTCAGTGCAAATAAGAAATGTCAGTATCCAGCGCAGATTACAGGACAGAAGTTTCAGCGGTGTGACCGTGTTAAAAGAAAGTACACGGACGGCAATTGCTAGAGATGGACCAAATAATCAGTTGTAGGGCGAAAGAAGACTCTTTATAGTTTATCGTTATGTAGTGTCCAAGCAATGGACGAGAGAGGTTTATTAGTGGAAACCAGGGGGACCAAAATGAAAGAGGGAAGAACGATTAATTTCTAAGGGGAAAAGTGAAAGAGAAAAGAGGAAACGATAAGATGAAGAAGAAGATAAGGGGAAGGAGGACGAGGACGAGGAGAAGGCGAAGGAGGAGAAGGAAGAAGAAGAAGAAGAAGAAGAAGAAGAAGAAGAAGAAGAAGAAGAAGAAGAAGAAGAAGAAGAAGAAGAAATACATGTCTGACTGGGAAATCGTATAAAAAGAAGTGACTTACGTAATATTTTCAGGAAAACATGTTTGACTGAAACTCTCTATGACGTAACAATTCATCAAAAGCTCAATAGCCATAGCCAAGTAGGTAAAATTTGTGCGATGGAAATACGTTCTTACTAAAATTAAATAAAACCTATAACAAAATTTGCGAATATGTTTTTGTATGTTCGTGTCTGTGTGAATTTGTGCGTGAGGGTAGAGAACTTTCTTTGTCCGAATTTGTAGAATAATTAATTTGCCAACGTTTTCGTAATGTTTAAACCGACGAATTTCGCAAAGCCAAAGAAAAAGTACCGAAAACGTAGACATAAAATTTTCAATTTTTCAACAGAAGAACAACAAACGGTATAACAGGCGTGATCAGTAAACAAAATATCGACGGCGCGGCGTTATGAGCGCTCGCTTGAGCGTGACGCATTTTTATTTTCTAAGTCATTGTGAAGGAACCAGCGTTGCGTGTTAGTGTATCTGTGTGTACACATACACACAGGAAGTAACAGAAAATCCATTAATTTCGAAACAAGTATGTACAGGAAAAAATAATCCTTTGAGTAGCGTAGAAAACGCGAGAGAGTGGCGGGGAGTGTGAAAAAAATTATTCCACGTCAAAATTGAAATCAATTGATTGTTTTGAAACAAAAGTCGTGTGTTGTGTGTGTCCAATGGGAGGCGCTGTTTACAATAAGTGTTACGTGACTGTGTGTGGAGGGGAGAAACAGTTCACCGAGGTAAATTGGATTTCCCTTTTGTCGGTTGGCAACAATGGACACAGCTGTTTCAATAGTGAAAAATGTCAAGTCCATTCCGCGTTGACCACTCCCCCCCTGTCGTTTGACTTTGTTGTATGCGTGTGTTTGCATTTACCAAATATATATATATATATATATATATAAACTATGTGTATATTTGGGGGGGGGGTGAGATATGAGTTGTGGTTTTCTTGTGTTGTGGCCAGGCAACGTTTGATTTGTTCATTGACCCTGGTAATGGTCGTTTCGACAGAGTTCGGTAGGCCTCCTCCAAAGAGATTTCAAATTTCGATACAAGTATCATTGTCAATTGTCGGACCAGCGGCAAAGCAACAACTTAACAAGAGGATGACAAATGACGGACTCCACCCTCCCCTCCCCCCAAAAAACAAGATTATTTTATCCCAATATTGTGTTGTATATTTATAACGTGGTAGGCCTGTACGTTGTAACAAATTAGTACGTGTCTTGTTTCCTAAACAAAACAAAAAATACAATGGTATGGACGCACGAAAAGAATGGCACAGGGAAGATTGCCAAGGAGAGTTATGGAATGGACCCCACCTGGAAGAAGGAAAAGAGGAAGACCACTTATCACCTGGATAGAAGAAATTCAAAGTATATTGAGGGAACGAGAAATTGAAGATCTTTGGATGGACAAGCAGCAGTGGAAGATGAGAATTCAATCGCTTCTATAATCTTTGGTTCCGGAAAATGTGTAAACATTGTACAGCCGGAATAATAATAAAATCTTGTTTTCTAAGAAAACGCGCGCGCGCTTGTGTATTTTTTCATTTTTGAGTACTTGATATGTTCCAGTATAAACTTAATGTAGGCCTATACGGCGCCTTAAGAAAACATGTACTATAATTATTTGAGAAAAACCGGTGGGATAAACAGTTTGAAGAAAAGAGTTAATGACGACGACTACGACGATAAAATCTACGTGCGTCTGATAAAGGCTTATTTATTTTCTGTACGTAAACTGGACCTTGTAAGCCTATTAAATATTATAGGCTCTACTTTGGTTTTAAAATAAATTTTTCTGAATTTTTGTCAATTTAATAAGTCGGCTAATCCGTTAAGCACACTCACCTATCATTTTGCATAGCCGACATCTTTTTAAAAGAGTCTTCACAAGGTGTCGTAATATAATCACTGATACAGAAAGATGACAATTTTGGTGTTGATTAAAGCATGTGTGGTCTACATGCTTTTCTATACATGTAGACCTACCAGTGGCAAAAACCGTGTAGAAACTATGTTAGTTATTGACACAGCGTACTCTGTATTATTATTCGTCACATGAACATACCACAGTATCTCTGCAACCGCCTTAGATGATAGTATAACCAGGATAAACATTGAACCAAAGTGTTGTTTAATCATTCAAATCTTTTGTTAAAAACTGTGTAAAATTTTTTAGCTTCTGAATTTACGTTTTTAATTTAAAAAAAAAATACACATATACGTACCGTGGAAAACATTATTTTGTGATTCGCTTAGTAAAGTTATTTTTCATACACGTAGGGAAGTGAAGCGACGCGGTGGCGGAGATTACCAGCACGGAGTCAATTAGTACCCGTCACCGCGACCAGTCTTATGGGATTTAATTAGCCGGGTGACCATTGGAGTAACACTAGAGCCGTTGTAATTAATCTTGTGTCGACGATCCAATTTACGGATCCACCCAATTCTGTAACTCGAGTTTTCGGGTATTACCGCTAAGCGTTTTGTCATACACGATCCAGTTCTTATATTCGGATCACCGGTAGCAAGTCGGTTCTGTTCAGAACCAGATCAGTGTTGTACTGGATCAGTAATCCAATTCACTATTAATTTAGTAGTTTTTCTCTGTCAAGAACAATACTACTTTAAATATTGCGGTAGTGTCCTGCAGGTAGGTGGACTTATTTACCAAGTGATCATGCAGCAGAACATTAGAAAGATATAACGCACGGTCTATATTCAAACAGATTTTAAAGGTTGATCAGCTGTTTACCTTCGATGAAAGTTAAAGGAGGCGGAAAATGTTTCGATCTGTTTTTAAGCTTCATCAGATTTGCAAGCAATACGATATGAAAATCTTCACTATAAAAACTAAGGTAATGGCATTTCGACGCAAGGAACCAATAAGAAAAAAAAAACAATAATTAATAGTCGAATTTTAGAACAGGCGAGGTATTTTAATTATCTGGGAAATGATATTGGCTATGATAAGAATTATAGAATTTAAGTTAGGTAAGTTCGAGACGATCTGTGGGACAATCAACCGAACTTTTAGAAACAAGGTACGTAGAGATACAAAATCAAAGGTACATACCCAATCATATGGGTATGAATTATGGATAAGAACTAAGAAACAGGACACTGAAATACAGGTCTTAGAAATGGCGTACTTAAAAGGAGCTAAAAGATGTTCTAAGCTTGACCGTGTAAAGAATGGAGTCATAAGAGAGGAATTACAAGTTTTTAACTTGAATGAAAAATTAAAATATTACGAACAACGGTGGAAAGAACACTCAGAAAGAATGTCAGATTTCAGACTGGCCAAACAAGTATGGAAATACACACCTATAGGACACAGGTGTGTGGGCAGACCCAAGGAGACCTGGCTGGAGGATCTTTGAAGGTGGAACAGGCAGCACCTTGCCTATGCCGTGTTCTGAAGACGATGATGATGAAAATGTTCCGAAGTTATAGAACGAAACGTCGACAAAACTCCATACACGGATGTAGCCAAAAACCTGCTGTTTGTGTTTGTGTGTGCCTACACATACAGTAGCAAATGAAACGGTGCAATCAGCCAAGACGTCAGCGTCAGCAGCACACATAATACACACGTGTCAAACACAATCGCCCAATTAGACACACGGCTCTTATGTGGTTTGCTACAACGCCCCGTTTGTTTTGCTTTGATGTCCGGCGCGCTCTCCCACTCCCTCACCCTCAACCCCTTTAGCAGGGCGGCGGCGCTCCGAGTTCACTTTCACGCCCTTCAAAGGCACCGGTTATTTCAATCATTGAAATTTAATACACAACAATAATTATATTTGAGAACTTACCGTACCATTGATGAAGAAGTGAAGTATAATACAGAAGGCCGTGGCGTTAGTTGGGTATAATTAGAGAGAGAGAGAGAGCTACTGTATGGACCAGGCACGCATACACAATATAATGAAAACCAATAAACAATCAACGGTCTATTCATTAGAAGAAACCATTAATTAAGCACAATACACCGCTGCTGGCCGTTTGACTAATCATTACCTTTATTTCTTGTCTTCATCATAAGTACGGCGTCGGTTAATCGAAATCATGGCGCATGAATAAAACACCATAAACATCGATCTCTTTGTAGCCTACGACCGAAGAGAAAGTGTAATAAGACCGAACAGGTATCGCACCTTATCTATCTGGATGACTTGTTAGGTTGACTGTCGAAATAAACAACTTTTAAGGAACCTACAGCAAAAGTTTCAAGACCATTAAAGGAAAATCCCGTGAAAAGTCGCGAATCAGATTGCAAAGTTGTCTCTGTGCACATTACTCCGCGGTTCCAAATGCCGGCTGCAAAGACAAGTGAAATGGACTTCAGATTCTTAAGAACTGTAGAATACACTTCATACGTATAGAATATACAAATACGTCTACATATTCAGATTACTGTTTGCACGTCCACAATAACATAATTAGATTTTGATTCTTTGGCTTAAAAATTTAAGCACGCAGGACACGTCAAACATTTAGGCTGGAGAATGCGTAGGCCTATGAACTGGAATAAACAGAAACAAGCGCGGGTAAACCTGTGACACTTATACTGGACAATGTTAGTGTACAAGACGTGATGGCTTTTAGAGGGAAGTATCCAGTAAGGGCAAAGATAGAAGTAAATGGAAACATCTCGGATGTTAAATATCTCCCGCAGTTGATTGTGATATCGAAAATAAACTTAACGAATTTAAACATATCTTATCTAAGACAATCCATAGAACCTTAACATTAAAAACTAGGAAAGACACTAAGCTTACGATTTATAAGACTATAGCTGTACCGGTGGAGCTGTATGGGAGTGAGACTTGGGTAGTTTCACAGAGAGACAGAGGGAAGGTTACACCAGCAGAAACGAAATTTCCAGGTTGGTCAAAGAGTGCACTTTACGAGACAGAATAAGTAATTCACAGATAAGGCGATAATTAAAAATTTTTAAATTACAGAATGGAATTACAGAATACAAGGCCAACAGGTGTCAGCATTTGGGACGAATGCAGCAAGATCGCCTTCCCAAACTTGCCTTGAATTATAAAACCACGGGGGTATCGTAGTGTGGGGCGCCCGAGGACGAGGTGGTTTCCGGAACAAGCACTGCAGCCTAATCCGTGAAGTGGAGATGATGATAATGATGAGGTACAAGTCGCATATGGACGTATGGAGTGAAACTTAAGGGAACTTAACAGCAATAGTCCTATGTATACGTATGGATGCGTCGTGACGTGAACCAGTTTCAATGAAACAACGCAATTTGCCGTCAAAGTGATAAAAAGTGTAGGAGTTAACCTGACGGACAGACAAGATGAAGAGGACCAACAATGGACGGGAGCCGGCACAACGGTTTCGTTGGCGACTCATAATCTCAACGGCTGTGCTACGTCATGGAATCTATTGAAGTTCACTATTCGATCCGCCTATTCTCCCCGTATCGCTGACGACAAATAATAGAGCGGTCTGACCTAGCATGCCTGTGCTAGATACGGCGGTACACTTACACACACACAACTCCCGTATCGTGCGGCTCCCTCTGTTAATAGCTTTCTTCTGATTTATCTCTGGCGACGGTAGTACGTGAGTTGTTCCACGGGTAGAGAAGAAGAAGAAGAAGAAGAAGAAGAAGAAGAAGAAGAAGAAGAAGAAGAAGAAGAAGAAGAAGAAGAAGAAGGTAATGATGATGATGATGATGATGATGATGATGAGGCTGATGATGATGATTTAATGACGTGTGCATCCGTGAGTGACAAATCCGTGAGTACCCAACAAGAGACGTAATGTAAATACAAGATGCGGTTATCGTCCATCTGATATGACAAATTGCACAGTAAAATAATTTAAAAGGGGAAGCAAGGAAGATAAAACAAGGAGGCAGCAGAGATGTCCTTTTTGTGGACAGTTAGAGGCCCCGGGAGTCAGAAGTATCGTGGATGATATCACCATGTGTCGAAGAAAATGGGAACAGCAGGTACAGATAATGCCTGTGGGACGAATTCCGAAAGTAGCGTTGGAAAATAAGAGTTGGAAGATCTCGGAGAAGATGAAAAGATAGCCACGGAAGTCGCAACAAGCAAAGTGCTTAATTTCTAGCAATACAGAAGAAGAAGATGATGAGATTTTAAAAATCACAGACTTTTAGCTTTTACAGTTTAAGCAAGTTTTATATGAGAGTGACAACGGCAACGGAAATTTTACAAGCCGCGGTTTATAACGAACAGTAGCAACCAGAAAAGCGGACCAACTTCTTTTGAAAAAGAAATTGTATTATTACGCACAATAACCAGGCGCACACACACGCTCTCGCACCGCGGTAAAACAACGGATGTCAACACTTGACGTTCATGACGCTTTTGTTCTTCACTTCTTTTCAGGAAAAAAGGGTTTTCAATGGAAACCAACAGCCTGCGCACCCTTCTTTCTAAAAACAACCCCTTCATATCTAACGTATTGAATATACAAACATTTACACACACACACACACACACAGAGTTATAAGAGGGTGTTGTGATGTTTCAGCGGTCGGAAAATTCTCTTTTTTAATTTACAAGTGTGGACGAACGACGAAGACAACGAGAAACACCAACAGTGGCGGTTTATAAATGTTGTTGAGTCACTTCCAATTTGTATCGGAAATAATGAGTTCTTTTATTTAACGTGCTTCCTTTATATTGGCTATGCAATAATAATAATGATAATAATCGAAAACCGACTGTGTAAACACGCTTTGTTCGCGGCACCAACACCTCGCACACTTAAATATTATACGTAGGTTGCTCTCTCCTTTTCATCCGAATTTTCTCACTCTTTCGAGAAATTCTATCTCCATTTATATGAATTTTCCTAGCATTAAAATCCCAAATATGTGTGTGTGTGGGGGGGGTGATTTCCTTTCTCTTTTTTATCTCTTAACTACATGTTTTTTCATTTTATCTCTACCTAAGTCGAATGTTTTTCGTTTTCAGTGCTTTCGTTGACATTTTGCCTGTTCCCTGTTTTGACTATTTCTGTCTCACACATTTCCTCTTTAGTTCCCTATACGTTTTGTTGCTCCCTCTATAATTTTTTCTCTTTGCCATTTTTAGTCGATAATAATGTATGGTGGGAAAAATATATAATAGGCCCATATTATATTACGGTACTTTATAATATATTATAATGATAATATAATTACAACTTTGTCGTGTTTACTTGCTAAACTGCTACTTGTCATGTTCCGGACGATGCCTTTCGGTGTTTACACCATTTTCAACAACCTAGGTTTAGGACTTGAAGAGTGGTTTAGGTTGTGGTTAAGTAGCAGTTTAGCAAGTAAACACGACAAAGGTGGAATAAAATTATTAAACTGAGTTTCAAAGTTAATATTTATTATTAACAGACCTTTCAGTGTTTCCACCATTTTCAAGTCCCAAATCACGACCCAAACGGAAGGGTGGAAACATTGAAAGGCGTCGTCGGGAACATGACAAGTAGCAGTTCAGCAAATAAAGACGACAAAGTTGGAATTACAGAGACTGCTAATTCAGATAACAAGATGAAGAATTATAATATAACCGTCATCGATTTTACCACACTCTACATTATTTGGGAATTTACTCCGCTAATCTTGCGTAATTTCGTCCTGTCGGACATATCCCGTCAGGAGTCCGCTGGGTGTAAAGTCTCGGTCGCGTGTCTGTCAATGGACGGGGTCTGCAGGTGATCTGCTGTCCTTATTTCGCAATGAACGAGTATAGCTGGTCTGGTTAATATTCTGCTCTTTTATTTTTCTAATGCTCTTTATTAGTGTAACGTTATGAAACTGTAAATCAACATTTCTTACATAAATCGATTGGCGTCCAATAGAATATGTTATTTTTCTGTTGACTGTTTTTTTGCTTGTGTACGATAAATATGTCAAAATTGGTGTTGCAATGGTGAGTTGGATTTCGATTCAATTCATTGTAGCCTATTTTTAGAAATAATTTTATCACAATGGAATGTAACAACTTTGGCTGATAAAACGAACAGGCTACGACACGTTTGATACATGATTAGGATAATCGATTTTCGTTGCTCACAGTCATGTTTATTCTGCGCCAGAACCAAAAAATAAATTAGTCAGTAAATAGATAAACTTGTCTATGAATTTAATAATAATAGTGAAATCGGGAAAAAATCAAACGATTTTGTCAATAAAAGGATATTAAAAATTAAATTTTAATTTTCTATGCTCGACCTTATTACATTTAAGTATATTAGTGCATACTTTCGTATGGAAAATAGTGCGTTGCGTAATTTAAAAAATAATTAACAATTTCAACGTGATAATTATGTTATTGTGTAGGCCTATAAAGGTTTGGTGATTTTAAAAGTAATATTAAAGGACGAACCAGAGGACAAGAATTTCGCAGAAGTAAGTCGATCGTGTTTCCTCCAAAGAGATTTTAAGTTTCGGTACTAGTATCGCTGTCGGTAATCGAACCCGCGGTAAAGCAACAAAGCAACAACTTAACAAGAGAGTGACAAGTGACGAACTCTCTCCCCCGAGGTGACAGAGGAGGAAGAGGTAAAGATGAGAAAAACAAACGACAAAAGTCGTACGCGTATTTCCGTCAGTAATTGTGTCGACATTAAGATATCGCGTTACGTTGTCCACTCACTTCGTATTGTTGACTCATTGCTACTCGCGTCCATTTACAGGATAAATAGACGACGTGATGAATGGCCGCTGACCACAAACAACAACAATATGACGAATGTTCAGATCGTATTACATGCCCACTAATATTGACCGTCTTATCTCCCACAGACAACCTTTTATTTCGTACGGAAACCTATTTCCCTTGGTCATCTATTACAAAAACGAAATGATGTCTCGTCCTGTTAAGTACACTTTTCGTAAACTCACACGCATGCAACGCGCGCAAACGCCATGGTTAGAACAAAGAGTTTAATAAAATCGACCTTAAAAAAAAATTAAAAATAAAAGAATTAACAAAATAAAAAAAAAATAAAATAAAATGAAATAACAGACTATTCAGACAATTCTAACCAACCTAAATTGAATTTAGAAGGTATGCATCCTAGACTACACGACGTAAAATTCAATTGAGAACGTAAATAAATTCAACGCCATACATTAAATTGACTGTAGAAGAAACAACCGCTGACCAACATATTGTTATGAGTTTGGCGTAATTCGTTATGTAAATATGAGTAAACACAGAAGTATGTTGTTGAGAATCATATAGTCTATTGCACATAGTCTTAGTGGAATACCTTACTAAGCGAAATTCAAGAAAAAGTAAAAATGGAAGCGACAAATATTGTTACAGCAATTGGATATCAATAAAACGGACACATAGAATATGAAGTAAGCGATAACAATCTATTGTTGCCAAAGCGGATATGAGTATCGTTGCGTAGGGCTTCATATTACAACTTACATAGGCGACTATGTAATTGTAAAGAAAGCCGTGTTTTGCAAAGCAATATAGAAATGCTGTAATTATAATTATATTTTAATTGCATATTATATAAACGTGTAAACATGTCCGCGCTCGCACGCGTGTATGGGTGGGTTCGTCGGCTACGCGCGTGCGCCGTGATTGTGCAACTTCTAAGTGCTTGCCCCAAATTTACGGTCATCAGAAAAAGTAGGCCTATGTAGTTTGGTCCGCATAGACTGAACTATACTCAACTGGAACTTTTCATAGATTGTTGTCTGCATCACGATAGATTGAAAGTATTCAAATTATTCTGTTGCCGTTTTGTCAAGACTTATAGATACGCTTGTCATAATTTTGTATTGGCTAACCGGGACACCTGTTTATCGGAGGGGGAGGGGTTAGAATGGAGGCTGGAATTAAAATATAAACATTACAGTGATCATTACATTGCTATTTTATTGGATGTATATATAATGTAGGCCTATAATTATAATACTTACTACATAATAAAGTGTAATTAAAAGAAAATATTATTTACAAACTTAAGTGCAATACTTTAAATTGTGTTCAATCAAAAAATAACTCATTACATTAATAATTTGCAAGAAGTGTGTAACTTAAACTTGTTTTTTAAATCAGTCATATTTTTCACTTGAATGCACCTTTCTCAATATGTCCTTTTTGTTAAAAAATTCATAATATCTAAGTACAAAATTTACTCTACACAGCATCAACGCATGCACTGTTGACTCCTGCAGTAAACCTCCGTCATCTGCCCAAGCGTTGTTCATCAGTGAGAACACTCTCTCTACAGGAGCTGATGATCCAGGAAGGCAAACGATTTACTCAGTCATCAGTCCAAGATTACGCACGGGGATGTCATTTCTAGGCAACCGGGCCAGGACATTTCGGCAACCGGGTGGGAAACCGGGACTATCTCGGTCAAACCGGGACGTATGGCAAGCCTAGGTATAGACCTTACAATCTACCACAGTTCGGAATATTGCCATTTTTTGATATATATACAGTAAGCTCGTGAAGCTCCACATGTATCATACAACATAATTTTTACACTTGTAAACGAAATTATTTTTGTTTTTGTTGTTGTGGGTGTGTGTGTGTGTGGGTGTGTGTGAGAGAGAGAGAGAGAGAGAGAGAGAGAGAGAGAGAGAGAGAGAGAGAGAGAGAGATTCTGCTTTACACTCCTTACAAACTTATGGCAGGTTTTTCGAGCTCTACTAACAAAAGTGGGAAAGTGAGAGTGATGAGCCACATCTCTCCCACCTCTCTCTCTCACTCTCTCTCTCTCTCTCTCTCTCTCTCTCTCTCTCTCTCTCTCTCTCTCTCTCTCACACACATTTTATGTTAGGCCTATTAGAAAATTTCAGATGCAAGTGCAGTAAATACTTGCACTGGAAATTGTTTAATCTTAATATAAATAAAAGTCATTGTATGTATGTATGTATGTATATGTATGTTCCACATCTCCTCCTAAACCACTGGACCGATTTCAACCAAACTTGGCACAAATATTTTACGCAACAGGAGAACCAACATAGGACAAGTGTTTATTTCGATACGATCCTTTGAAGGTCCTTTGGGGTCTTAAAAAACTATTAGATCTGGTTACCATGGCAACCCAATAGAACACATTCTGGTTGCCATAGCATCGGTGGAAGCCTCCCGCGTAGGCAATAGCGCGGGAGTCGTCCGACGGGCCTTCCCCGGAGTCCGTTCACGGAACCCGGGGAGTCTTAGGTCGGATCTCACGAAAAACGGCCGGGCCAGAGTCCCAGCGCCTCGCCTGGCATGTCGACGGCTTTCCCGGGCTTCGGAGAACCTTCCTTACCCCGGGGAGGTCTCTGACCAAGCCCTAGCGCGGGAGTTTGAACGGCCTGGATGCCGGATAAAGCAGGCGGTGTCCTAGCATAGGTAGAAGCCTCCCGCGTAGGGAATAGCGCGGGAGTCGTCCGACGGGCCTTCCCCGGAGTCCGTCCACGTAACCCGGGGAGTCTTAGGTCGTCTCCCGCGAAAGACGGCCGGGCCAGAGTCCACGGTTCTTATAAATAAAGATATAGGTTATTATATGGAAGGTGGTGTATGCATCTTAAGAAACTTCTTAATAGTGCGTGAATTCAGAGTTGTTTCAGTTTCAATTTAAAAGTGGATAATTTAAGATCGAAGTAAGTTATAAGCGAGTATAAAAAACAACGTTTTGATAGTGAATGTATTCAGATCGTAGTGTTCAGACAATATAAATGCGCTTGCTCCAGTTTGAATTTAAAAATTGATAAGCTGAAATCTATAGAGGTATTGTATTGTTAGAATAAGTTTAGGATACTCTAATTTAACAAATACCTTATTTCAACATTAACACAATGAATTATAAAACGACAGTTAAATACGCAGCGCGTGCAAGTACTGTAGACATTTTATTGAAAACTAATTTAGCTGTTCGCCCTCTCCCAGAGTTAGAAATCGAGCAGGAGCATCACGCGCAACAGAATTCTTCTCCAGATATAAGAATAAAGTTTACTACATGTTCTTAAACAGGTGCGCTACAGAGTATTCCTCCAGTGAGAATGCGAATGTAACAATATGAGGAAGATTATACAATATAGAAGTAATATAACGTTAGAACAAGAATAGGTGCCTATGAGCCTATGAATAAATTATGAACCCGAGCAACGCTGGGTAAATCGGCTAGTAAAATATATATGTATTTGAAACACATACATTATTTGAAACACACATATATAGTTAGCCTATGCAGAAACACACAAACACACACACGCGCGCACTCACACACACATGAGAGAGAGAGAGAGAGAGAGAGAGAGAGAGAGAGAGAGAGAGAGAGAGAGAGAGAGAGAGAGAGAGAGAGAGAGAGAGAGAGATCGGTGATTAGCAGACTGCTACATGTGTGCGAGGAGTGAAGGGGACCGCACATAATACACATGTAGAAATCGACAATCGACTGCCGCCGTCGTATTTTTGTGAAAACGAAGTGAAGTGAAGGTAGTGTAACGCCCCTGACTTTCTTGATGATGATGAATGCATGTTTACCGTGACGTCAGAGCGGGCCGGAAGTGAGGAAATTGCCTCAGTCAGTCCGCCCCTAAAACACCGGCTCCGATATCAAACCACCCCTCCCTCTCCACACCTACGACGAACCCTTTACCTCGCCCCGTCTCACTACCTTATCATTTTACTTACTTACTTTCCCATCCATTTCATTGTTTTGGGCAAAACAAAGAAATAATGCGAGCGGCTGCTTAAAGTTTGTTAATAGTGTAGAAGAAAATAACATGCTTCAGTAGTATTTATTAGTACACCATAATAACATCTTTATTCAAGTTCATAAAAGCATTATAATTTACTTTAAAAAAGTAAATATATACTTTTTCAGTGAAATTTTTATGTAGTTCGAGAGATCGAAGAATAACGGAAAGCGATCGTGGTTACGAGACCATGGTGTAGATTACCGTTTTTCGGTGACATGATTTCGATTCGTATGAAACAGTCTATACGGTCGACTCATATGGTGAAGAAATGTTAGGTAGGCCTATATCAACGACGATTAAGTTTTTTGTCGAGTAATGGTTTATCTTAAATTAGGAATAGATTACTAAAATAGATGGTTGAAGCATACTAAGGACTCTTGAACATTTAGCCAGAATAACAGATTTAAATTAAATGTCTTGTTAAAACAGAAGGTAGAAGGCTTAGAGTGATAGATGTCCAGTGGGACGGACTAAAGGAAGTAACAGACATTCAGTATAAGAAAGCAAAGAACTAATTCAGGGCAGAGACTTCCGGGTAGAAAAAAGGATACTGAAAAAGTTACGGCATATTGCTAACCGTAATAGGCAGCTGCCTAAGGTCCGCACCTTACTGGCGACTACTGCTTGTATACATTTTAGCTGTAGGTATTATCTTTTTAGACAGACAAACTACATAAAAAATAACAAAAAACAAAATTTGGTTTAAAACTAATGTAAAACTTCTAAGTGATATATTTGTCCTTTGAGACACTCCGTCTTCTGAGGCATTATATAAAATATAATGTTCTTATTAGAATGATTTATATTTACATACGCCTCCAAGCAGCTTATTTGTTAAGCCTACCTGATTCGATCGAGTCAATTCCAAAAAAAACACGCAAAAGATTGAATATTTAGTAAATAAAGTTGTGTCAGTGGTTATATATTTCCGATATATTTGCGATATATCCACACACACACACACACACACACACACACACACACACACACACACACACACACACACACACACACACACACACACACACACACACACACACACACACACACACACACACACACATTTCCGATCTGATGATGAGCTGTGAAGCTTGAAAGCGCTAATAGGAAATAGTGGTGTCCAACAGTGTTATTTCTGTTTGTAAAGGACTGGGTTGTATGTAAAGTTTCTGTAACTTCTCTTTAACCGTCTTTAAGTATATATATATATATATATATATATATATATATATATATATCCTGCGAAGATTAATACTAAACAGAAAACAAATGTACGAAGGGTAGAAACACAAGAAATCAATTAATTGATTTCGTGGGAAATTGTGTTTAGTTGGCTTTCCGGCCAATAGGCCTACTTGAGGTGAAAATTTACTTAAAAATTCGTCTCATTCGATTCTATCAAGACGTATATTTTCTGTAAATTTCAGAAACGGCATACAGTCCACTTAAGGGTTATAGCTGATTTTTTAAATTTCTCCGTATCCGAGATTATGTACACACTCTTGTGAGTTTTCATTTGTGTAGGAAATTGTAGAAAAAATTCTTAACAAAAAAAAATGTTTGTTTTGGTTTTGATTCGGTAGGCAGAAGCCGAAGTATTCCATAATTACTGCAGATGGGACAATAAAAGCAGTGATTTTTTTTCAAAGAAAGTCAAGAGTTGTGGGATCTGGTCGTGTGCCCCGGAATAAAACCTATGGGAGTGGGGCTAACTCTTTGCTATGCCCTCAATATGGTAAGGCAAACATTTACAAATCGAGTAGAATTTTCTTTTTAACTTCCATGTTCCATAAGGAAATGGAAGTATGGTGGTGGCGAAAAATATCGTGTTCGAGATAAGGGCTGATTCTGATTGTATTATCCTCAGAACATGAAGAAAAGTCATTTTCTGAAAAGTGTCTGTGTGTAGAATGTTTTCTATGGCGAACGATAACTGCCGCAGATTAAAACAGAATCAAATAATTTGTTGCATATGTGCCCGAGTTGAAGAGGACTCAAGGCCTATTGATTTTGGTGAAGATTGGTTAAGGGGGAGGGGTAATTTACCTACAACGTTTTACGTTTTAACAAAAGTAAAGTATTTAATTTTGATAAATAAAGTATCCTGAAAAGAAGGTCATAATAATCTACTGTAGAAAGGTAGATGAAATATCTATAAATGAAAAGGGTAGTTGAAAGGGGAGGCCGTAATTTTTTACATGTGTACTACGTTTTCGGCAACAAAGAACTAGTTTCTATGGAAATATTTCATTTCAATTTGTCAAACGTCAAATTTTTCAATTTCTATTTAAATGATTTTAAATATAAATCTTAGACCATGGAAGAAGTCATGTATGGTTCTCCATACCGATGTTTATTTTTAATTTTGAAGTAGGCGTATGCTCCATTGTTAAAAGTGCGTTGAAGTTAAAACCGTCATCGACGCTAAACTCTTCTTGAGAATACAAGGGCAGAGGATGAGGACCCTTAATCTGGTGCTACGCGCTTACATCTCAATCGTTGGACTCAGTTGTTCAGCCTGTTCGGTGTTTGGGTTGTGCCCGTAACGTGCGACCGGTCATGAGTCACAACGGCGCACGCGCCAAACGTAACCTTTCCGCTCTGACAAAATGAGCACTATATTACACACACACAAAAGCCAGTTGAAATAAAGGCAGAAGACAACACAACAGTAGATCAGCTGACTGGCGCTGAGGTTCATTAATTTTATTCGCTAGCTGCTGTTCTGTTGTTATCATTAAGAAACGAACCAACGGTATTGTAGCATAAGGTACGTGCGACTCTCTCCTGCCTGCGTCTTGACATTTTACTGCTCCTGCTGCTTATTATTGTAAAGGTCGAGACATCCTCACTACTACTGCTACTTTATCTCTCTCTCTCTGTCTCTACTGTATACATTGACACACACAGAGAGAAAGGTCGACCGGTACACAATCGAAACCGCAAACCATCGAAGCGGACATTAACGTCCGATAAGTCACTCCTTCCTTACTAGAAATGTCATCAAAAGGGATCATTAATTTCGTTTCGCAGTAGTAATTTCTCCTGCGCCTGGCTTACCATCAGTGCCATACGTATAGGCTACAATAAATAAGGGGTTTTGTGAAAATAATATCAGTGGTGGATATCCATAATATCAGTGGTGGATATCCATAATTTTAATTATTCATCGACAACTTTTGAAAACAAAACAGTATTAAGGTTTTCGTAGGCTTGTACGGCCGGATTCAATGTTGTTACAATTCATTCCCGGGGTGTTTGGCCGTCGTCCATTGTTTCTTACTAAAACAGACGTTTCGACAGTACCGTCGACTGCCGTCATCAGTGTAAAAATTCGAGCTGTACTAACGTAGGCTTAACCACAGTACTGTGGTGTCTAACGTGTACCATCCTACGTTAGAATAGCTCGAATTTTACACTAATGACGGCAGTCGATGGTACTGTCGAAACGTCTGTTTTAGTAAGAAACAATGGACCACGGCCAGACAGCTCGGGAATGAATTTTAACAACAGTAGTAAGGTTTATATACTACACTGCGTATTTCTTAGCACCGGACATTTGGGCTATCGTGCGATGTAGCATCCACAGTGGTCCAACTGAGACACTTGTGACGAGAAAAATAAAAACATTTGTCACATCCGGAATCACTGTTATTAACAGAGAAAAGTCTCGGACCCAAAGAAGTGCGCGTCCACACTGAATAAAATTAGTAAATTTCTAAACGTCGATTTTGTCTAGAACAACGGAAATATTATAAAATGACTCACAATATTCTCCTTATATTATGAATAATAAAAATAAATAATATAATTTTATTTAGAAATATATTTTATATTTCTATATATATGTTATAACAATGTATCCACAGTGAAGGCCTCCACCTCAATACTGTGGGCTTGACGTATGACACCCCGCGTTAGGTAGACTCGAATTCCACTGAAGATGGTAGCCAGTGATGCTGCTGAAACGTTTGATTTGATTGGAAATCCTGGACCACGGCCAAACAGCCCGGTAGATACTTCAAATATAAGTAAATAATAATTTGAAATCAAATTGCGCGGTACTATCCCGACACTGTTTCTGTGCACCAATCAGGTTGCCCCGTTAGTAAGATGAGATTACTGTTTTGAGTCACGTTGCCACACTTAGTTTTCATCAATCACAGCAAAATCACCTTCACTGGAGCCGACCAGTCGAGTCGCCGTCATTTTGCTGTCGGTATAGCCGTTAATGATGTGCAGAAACATGTCACCAACGTAACTACATAGCTGCGAGATAAAAAACTCAGTTACCTCTGATAACAGTTGCTTTGATGCCGACTGTTAACCTTATGGCCGAGAGGGTTATAGTCTGAAAGATCGCTGAACAGTGACGAGCTCATCCGATAAAGGAATGGAAAAACTGAATAGTGACAATAAAGTGGCGAGGTTCAGGAAAAACAGAGTGGTGAGAACGAAGAGCATTCATTGCCACAAACATAACTAACAGTGAATCAAGAAGCTATAAGACTCTAATCACATTAGTTATGACATAGCCTATGCCAGTGAGACTGCACCATTAACAAGTCGAAGGGGGGGGAGATCTCGATTGGATACATTTGAATGAAAAAATGAAGGCTTCAGAAGGATTAAAGGGACAGAATGTGACAACAGAATCTGGATATACAGTATAGGGAAAATAGAGAATTTATCAGCTTAAGATGGTCGTGAACTTGAATCGTACAGAACATAGAGACAATCTGTGTGTCCTGTAGCAGGACTGTGAAAAAGTGAGCAGTAGATAGACACTACATGAATGCCTAAGGGTCCACGGAGCAATAAGGCGATCTCAAAAGCTAACGAATATTATCATGGAAACATACAGTTGCAAAATTCACAGTATGTCTCGAATGTTCTACACCTTTTTTTTTCATTACTACAAGCCTACATCTACTACTTGTATAATCTACACTTAACTGAGTAATGGCTTTATGTAGGCTACACCTAATTCAAACATCTGCGTTCGAATAATTCATATTTTGGTCGTTTTTGTCAGTAAAATTATTCAATTCAATTTGCTTTTGTGTTCGTCAATGCGTTTTCCCACTACGCTCGGGTTACACAGGGCTATCAAAATTAGTTTAATTTCAGTTGGTTTATTTCCGTGGTAAGCTGAGTGGTTGTTAGGCTCTCCTGTAATTAACCTCCTCCTTCACGTATACTACAAGTGCATAACTGTCACGTTTGAAACATAAACCATGTAGTGAATTTTATTAACAAGAAGCAAGAAAGGGACATAAATGTACGTGTAGTTTATAAAAGGTCAGGTACAGTTTATATTTCATCAGACAAACATATAGGCTACTCTCTTCTCTGGCACTACGGTCCCTGGCCTGCTCAATGCTGATGGCGAAGGCTGAAGATGGGAGAACAGGATCTCCCGAAACATGTTCCTAAAGGAAAAAACATATCTTTTCTCCTCCATTCTTCTCTGTCCAGAGCCTTACACCTCCAACCTGCCACTCGCATCTCCTTCAAATTTTCTTCTACGTCTTCACACCATCTCCTCCTCGGACGTCCTCTCCTCCTTACTTCCTCCGGCTTCCTTTCCGATGACATTTTTGGAACGTCTATCACTTCTCATTCTCACCACGTGCCCCAACCATCTCAACCTTTGCGCCTTCACTGCCGCAACTATGTCCGCTTCTCCATAAAGATCTCTTAACTCAAGATTCTGTCTTATCCTCAACTTCTCTCCGTCCCACACTGGGCCATAAATTCTTCTCAAAATTTTCCCCTCGAAAACATCAAGTTTTTTTATATCTTCCAACTTCCGCATATAGGCTACGTCAGGGAATAGTACACGGTTTCTTCTCCTCCTCCTCCTCCTTTTTGATTTTTTCCTTCATCTTCTTCTTCAGGTTTTTAGGTTTACATTCTGTTACAACTTCTACCTATAGTTGCTGCAGTTTATCTACATATATTTTTGTTGGGCATCAGAAGGGAAAAGGTTATCAAAGATCAAATGAAGCACCGAAAATAAAAAATATTTTGATTTTGCCACATTATAAAACTTATGTGATAATATTCTGTGTAATAGACAAAAGAAAGTTTAAGAAACGAAAATGGGTAAGGAGAAGAAGAAGAAGAAGAGTTGCGATTTCGAAACACACACATGTTAACGTGTTTCACGTTACGCGTTTCCTAGTTCGTGCCTGTCCAATGTATGATTACGACATGGTCGCGGCGCCTATCCGTTCACCTAAATATTCAATCTCACGACTCATTACCAATTACAATATCTACCTCCATCACACAATATCTGTACTACATACGCGCGAGTTTTTCACAAACTAAATCTTTCAGTCCGTATTATTTTTTCACACTTTACCTGTTACGAAATACGTCAAAAACATGTGAAAACGGGCGCGCGCGCGCGCGTGCTGCAGTTACGGCGGCACTTTCCTATACAATTACCGATTGCGTAATATCGCGCTCGGAATGTGTTACACAGACGCGGATTGGGTGTCTATACCCCACGTTGAACGACATGTTTTTAACTACACTCGTTCAGACTAAACAAGACCCTTGGCGCACAATATGCGGAGGAGTAGAGGAAACATCATGGCATGTAATATCAGAGTGTCCAGCCTATAATGAAGAGAGAGTTGAACTAGAAGCATTATGAAAAGATCTACAAAATCAAGATAAAAACAAGTATGTGTGGAGAACATAGAAAAAATTTAAGATATTTGCACTAACTGCCCGAAGAGTAGGAAGAACAAAAGAGGGATAGTTGAACAATGAGAAATAAACAGGAATAGGGTCGCCTCCAATACCATCTAGGAGGCGGGACAACAAAGTTAGTTAGCGGCACAAAAGCAAATTGTATTAAAAGGAATACAATAAAGAAGAAATTATAGGGAAATCTGGAAGACAGAAGGGCTTCTCGACTTGAGGGAGGTGGTGGGCTTCGGCCCTAACCAACTGTCTATACCTGTACCGTAGAGAGGATCGCAGTTAATTTGAAGTGAGGGTAGTGGTACTACTACAACTAATCACGACCCAACTAATTTCGTCGATGAAACAATTCAATCTTCGTCATCAATCAGGTAACAAGAAGAAGAAGAAGAAGAAGAAAGGTTTAAAACACTCACCCCCTGATTTTTTGTTCATCCAGCAGCTGCCTCTCCAGGCTGTCCTTGACTTCCCGTTCGCGTAATACGTCCATCTTCAGTTCAGCTGAAAAAAAAAAGAAAAACGTATCAAGTAAATTCTTGTTATTATCGGACTGTGTGTAAATGAAAAATTAATACTATGTTTTCATGGAGTTGTCAATTTATAAGCGCTGCCAGGGTTCAGTTAATTTCACTGCGAGAGCAATAAAAATGTATTACTACAAAAGTTTGTTTCATTTATTTAAACGTAAGCCTATAACAACACGAGGGCTAGTTGAAAACTTCGCAAAACGACATCTATATAGTAGAGGTAGTTTTCCCGTGTATTAAAAGATTAATATTTCTGTAAATACCTGTTAATTTACAAATCAATCTGTCAATTTATTCACTGTTTACCAACTGTTCGAAATTTTCGTATCACGCATGTTTTGATAAAGTAGACAACATAGTGTCGTGAAAGATCATAACCACAACGGAAATGTTAAGAACATGCAGTACCTTCCAAAACAATGGTTTCTAAGTGGGACGTCGAGTTTAAACATGGTCGTACTGGCAGCAAAGATGATTCCCTCAGTGGACGCCCCAAAAATGTAACAAGTCCAGATATCATTAAAAACTTTTCATACATGGTGTTGCAAGACCAGAGATTGAGAATGAATGGCATTTCTGAGAACATACGCATCCCACATGAACGCGTCTATAATATTTTAACTCAAGAACTTGCCGTGAAAAACGTTGTGTAAAATGGGCGCGGCTTTTGGAGTTGGTGCACTTTTTTGGGCATCCACTGCGGGTATCATTTTCAATCCTCGTACGACCACGTTTAAACTCGAGTGCGAGTTTACAAACCGTTGTTTTTGAAGGTGCAGCATCTCCTTAACACAGTTACGATTCGTTGTAAATTTCCACTGGCGCTAGAACATTTTTAACAAACAATTATTGATTTTGTCAACTTTTCCAAAATATGTATGACCCCTTCAATTCGAACAACTGGTATGCAGTGAATAAATTGATAGATTTATTTGGAAAATAACAGCTGTTCAGACAAAATAAACCTTACTTATACCGGTAAGTTATAGATCTCGCTCAGAGAACGTTTCAACTGAGGTTCGTATACATTAAAAAAGTATATACAGGTGAATGTTTCCGTATGAACCTAAATGTCACTGTACATTTTCGCTAGAACTTCCATTTTTTTTTTTTTTTTTTGTGAAGTCAGGGACGTATGTGCGGGGGGCCGACGGGGACCGGATCTCCCCTCCGGAGGATCGAAAAAGTTGACAAATTTTTAAGTTGTTTTATTTTTTCAGCTGGGTAAACTAATTTTTTAGTAAGCTTAGTAACAGTTTTTAAAATCTACAAACAGGTTTATTACACAGCACTTGCGTATACGTTTGAAACACGAAATATAGGAAAATCAGTTCAGTCAATGAGTATCTTGTAAACAGTGTTTCCATAACGCGTATTCTTATTGTATTATTAGCATTTACTTTAGTGGTATTGATTTCAGACACTTTAAAGATAGTAATGTTAATCACTCTTAACTTGTTTTCTCTGTTGTATGAAGCCGACCTGACCCGGACTCCTCCACCCGAAAGGCCAAATTCTACATACGCCACTGTGTGATGGTCTTTTTCTTCATGGCCCGTTTCTCTGCATATGCTTCAACATACCTTATGATGTTATCCGGTAGGAGACACAGTGCTGTGAAAGGCATCAGCGTAAGTGTGAAAACTTACATCAGAACGCAGTGACAATCCGGAGACGACACAACGAAGTATAAAATAAATAAATTTACATCTCTCTCTTGTTTGAAAGTAACTCTTGATATTCTTAGTTTTTGCTATAATTGGATGATATACTGTATATTGTGTAGCAAATAATAAATTTCTTCTATAAAAACATTTTGTATCACAATTCTACAGTTTACAGACACATGCTGCATCTTCAGTTGTTTGAATGCACGAATATTAATGAATCACACACACACACACACACACACACACACACACACACACACACACACACACACACACACACACACACACACAGCCCTAAATAAAAATAACCCTACATAGGCCTACGTGTAGTAAATATATAATTACAGTTACGTGTTTATACACGTAAGCAACTTTGGTTGTTTAATATATTAATATACACATATGTTTGTATGTAAATACACTTGTAGGTATCATTATCATCATAGTTGTCTTGATTGTTCATCTCTTCTTTCACAGCACTATCACTTTACTAAAAATGAACTTTATCTTGTGAAAACTTACTTTTTTCGTCGGACGCGTTTCGGCGTACGTATCCGCCTTCTTCAGCTTTTAGTCAGACTGCCATCATTTCGTAACGGTTTTTGTGTGGAAGGTGTAGTGGGGGTGGTGTGTGGGGGAAGGGGATTGGTGCAGGGATTCAACTTGATGTTTGTTTTTTGTAATATTGTGTCAAAAAGTGTATGTGATTTATATTGTAATTGATCGTTGAGTATGTTGTTTGGTTGTGTTGTGTGGTGTTTATATATTTCGTATTGTTCAGTTGTGTTGAGTTTTCGACCTCAACGAACTGAACACTCGTCAATAAAGTCGAAAACTCAACACAACTGAACAATACGAAATATATAAACACCACACAACACAACCAAACAACATACTCAACGATCAATTACAATATAAATCACATACACTTTGTGACACAATATTACAAAAAACAAACATCAAGTTGAATCCCTGCACCAATCCCCTTCCCCCACACCACCCCCACTACACATTCCACACAAAAATCGTTACGAAATGATGGCAGTCTGACTAAAAGCTGAAGAAGGCGGATACGTACGCCGAAACGCGTCCGACGAAAAAAGTAAGTTTTCACAAGATAAAGTTCATTTTTAGTAAAGTCATTATCATCAGCATCGTCACTGGTGAATCGGATATCGGCTTCCAGAATTTTAAGACTCCATTCCTTTCTGTTGTTCCTCGACCCCATCCTGCAGTATGACATTCTCAAAGTGGTTTGCTAATTCTAATTTTTTATGAACACAGTCAAAACAAAGGTGTTTAGCTTATTGTTTGTGTAGTTTTGTATCTACAGTCAAACGTAGAAAGAATGAAGAATGGTAATGAGAAAATGTAGAAGGAGACGAAGAAAAAGAAAAAGAATAAGTAAAAAAATTAGAAGAAGGAATGAAGATAAAGAATAAGATAAATAAGAAATTAAGAAAAGGAGGACTCTAGGAAGATAATAACGCAAAAGTAAAAGAAGTCTTCCTGTATTATGTTTTATTAGTTATTATTTTTATCGTGATGCCGGCCGACATGTCAGTTGGTAGACAACCTCGTGCGAAGACAGCGATTAGTTCTTATAACACGCAGGTAGATGGGGGGGGGGGAGTATTAAAAACTGTTCAATGTGTCACGACAGGACCCAGTAACCCCGATACTACCCTTCCTGCGAGTACATCGATCTTTGCTACAACTGAGATATTTAGCCCTCGTTGCCTAAAGAGGAGGGTCTTCCCTCGTTGCATTGTTGGCGAGGGTGAATCACACACACACACAACATGCCGGACACAATGGTGTGTGTGTGTGTGTCGCACTGAAAATGATTCTGTAATCTTACTGACGCATATTGGAACTTGTTTGTTATTTCATTATTTACTTGCTTCAGACTCGGTGGTTCGTGCAGTGAATATAGTTTTTCTTTAATATCTTCGTTTTATAGCGACAGGTCTTTACATTTTTTCCTAATTTCTATTATTAGTAAATTTTCATTTCATCTACTTTAACCGTATGGGAGCTTTCCATATTTGCGAGTATCTTATTACTCTTGCGCTGGATCGTGAACTCCGACCGAGGCTTTTGTGATGATATTATATGTGCTGTGTGCGCTCTAATACATTACAAATAACTTCGTTCTGTAACGATATAGCCTATCCTTTGCTGCTTACTAAGAATTTTAATGTCTCCTTTCGCCGTTCACAAATTCTAGCTATTGTTAGTTCTCCGCTACATGTTGAGTGTATGCCTTATGTCTCCGGCACCAGTTTTCGACAAGTTATATGATTTTCGTTTCTTTTCATTCCAACCATTCTTCGTTTCCGAAATCGTCGTTTGGAACAATGTTCCATTAAGAAATTAATGAGAAATTCACAACTTTATTATTTTAACAATGCTCACCAATAAAAGCACTCGGCATGTGTTTCACAAACAGTTGTGTGTTATTGTTGTGGGCTGTCAGGCCGTGGTCCACTCGGAGGCTCAGATATGAGGTATAGTAATTCTGTGAGGTGAACTGGCGGACACCGTGCCAATCTAGACATCGACGAAGGCCTCCGATGGTGGGCCCGAAACGACAACTATGGACCATGGCCTAACAGCCCGGCGGAGTTGAAGCCGTCCGTGATAGCTTAGCAACTTGCATAGTTTTGTGTTATTTCAGATAATACTACTCTAACAGTTGTCCGATCTTTAGGGAATATGTAAATTTAAATAGGTTGTAACTTGTGTATTCCTTTAGCTTATCGAGAAACAATTATTCGAGTTTTATTATATAAAAGAAACAATTTCCAAGTGGTTTTGTTGAAGTTAACAATTACTATACAGTTTCATCAAGTAATGTGCGATACTTCCTATAAATTAAATTTTAATAATTATTTTAAACATTAATGATTATGGTCCAAGTCACGTTATTGATAATAAATTACCTTATTTCAAATCCATCCTGTGACTTCGTTGCGTTGTTTTTGTTGTTACGCGTTTCGGGAACTATGTCCCATCATCAGACGTATCACTCGGGAAGAGATCGTCAAATAATAAAATTCATAAAAGTGCATTATTTAAACACACGTGTCCGACTCGGTGCGCACCGTGTAACGTTATCCAACCGAACGTTACACGGTGCGCACCGAGTCAGACACGTGTGTTTAAATAATGCACTTTTATGAATTTTAATATTTGACGATCTCTTCCCGAGTGATACGTCTGATGATGGGACATAGTTCCCGAAACGCGTAACAACAAAAACAACGCAACGAAGTCACAGGACGGATTTGAAATAAGGTAATTTATTATAATTATTTTTCTCTGTTTACTTGATACCTATATTTTCTGTACACTTATAACAGTGTCAGTAGAACTTTTAAAAAAATCTGTTTTAAGTAGTTATAATTGACAAAGATTAGTAATAATAATGTCATTTTTCTAAACAAATAAAAATTTCAGTCTGACATATCTTTTTTCACAAGTAAAGCAGACTACAATGTTTTCTATATTATTTTTCATGCAAAATCTGGATTTTCTAAAAACCGTATATCCTGCAAGAATATTTGAATGTTGTTTAAAATGTTAGGCACCTGAAAAGTACCGAGTATTGTGTGAACCCGGAGTTGTGGCAACAATTCAATGTGGGCAAATTGGGAAGGGAATGGGTTCCCAATGAGCCCAAAATACGTAAAGAACGTGTCTCCGCAAAGATGTTACACACAAGAAAAAGTCAAAACACACCAGACAGCTTAAATAACCTACATGATTGTATTACTGATGGCGTAGGATTCTTTGTGGTTAGCACAATTTTTGAGTAGACGAGAAGGTGATCATGAAACGTGGACCTCGATCGAAGGTGAAGGGTAGATTTTTGAGTAGAATATAATGGGGACCATGTTAAGAATAAAAGAGGGCGGTTGATGGAGAATCAAAAATAGTGTGAAAATATCAGAACTTATAAACGATGGAGACGTATTGAGCTTCATTAAATCTTACAATAGTCATGCGTGATTGGTCATTAAGAAAAATAAATTTCAGTCGAATGGGAGAATGGACGATAAGAGAATGAACGACGACAGACCAAGAATGTTGCAGAATGCATATTGTGAATGTTGTGAATGGTTGCAGAATGTGTAACAGTGAAGGCAGATCGGGCAAGGAAAGTAAGAAATACAATGCGTACGCGCGCGCGCGAGTGTGTGTTTATAATGTGTTTATCAGTTGCCGAAAGTATACGAAGCGTGACTATATCTGTTCATTATATTATAAACAAGTTATAGTTTTTCAATAAAGGCTGACAATAATGGGGAAGTTGTCTGTAGGAGTTGTGTGTTTGGTTCCATTAGACAGTGACGGCACCGAGCAGTAATTGGAGCCGACCTGCGATTCAATTATACAGACTTAGCGGGTTCCTTCCGATATGGAAATCGTGTTGACTTTGTCTTTCTCAATTTCCTCCTTGCGCCCCTCCCCATTAACCACTCCCTACCGACCACGACCGACGGATGTTTATTTGTCTTCCCATTTTGCACGCTTCACCTACGAATTGTTCACACCTTGTATTATAAACTAAAGTTAAATTGACTAAAAACATATTAAGATCAATTGTATACATCTAGCGACGGCGATTAAGCGCAGCTATTGTTTGCTTTCGCTCTTCCGCCTTGTTTTCTTGTTCCCTGAAATTTCGTTCGCAGTGTTTTATAAACTGTCTTAGCACGACTCTATGTTTCAGCTGTTATCTATGTGTCCTATTCGTTCCCTTATCTCCTTCAGTCGTCATCATCTTCACAACGTGGCATAGGCAAGTTGCTGCCTGTTCCGCCTTCAAAGATCCTGCAGCCATCTCTGCCTGGGTGTACCCACACGTCTTGTTTGGCCAGTCTGCAATCTGACATTCTTTTTAAGTGTTCTTTTCACCGTGCTTTGTAATATTTTAGTTTTCAACTTAAAAACTTGTAATTGTTCTCTTATGGCCTCATTCTTAATACAGTCAAGTTTAGAACACCTTTTAACTCCTCTTAAGAACATCATTTCCGAGGCTTGTATTTTACTTTCTAGTTTCTCGGTTGTTGTCCATAATTCATAATCCATAATTCACACCCATAAAATAGTACACGGACCGCCATAACTTTGTAAATTTTTAATTTTGTATCTTGACGTAACTTGTTTTTAAAAATACGGTCTATTCCTCCACAGATCGTCTGGAACTTACTGTACTTACCTTAACATCAATATCATGATTCTTATCGTAGCCAATATCAGTTCCCAAATATCTAAAATGGTTCAACTGTTCTACAATTTGATCAGTAATCATTATTTTTGTTCTTGTTGGTTCCTTACGTATAAATGCCTTTACCTTTGGGTTTGTAGTGAAGATTTTCATACTGTATTGTTTTCAAATCTGACGAAGCTCAAAAACAGATTTTTGTAAAACAGATTCTGTATTTTGAATTTTCTCCTTCAGTTATAAAAATAATAATTTTAACAATAACAATAATAGTAACCTAATCTGGACCAAATGTGGTGATATAAAAAGAGCTCAAAAGTTCAAGTACTTAGGTGAGATTCTGACTCCGAACATCCACGAGACGGTGTTCAGACTTTGGCATATAAGTTGCTAAAATATAAGTTCCTTTCAGACTTGGTTTGTTCTTGAAAACCAAGTACTCATCTTCAGCAAAGTACATTTCAGTATATTTTAATACATTTTGTCTCCCGTCAAACTGCTTTTTCTTTATTTTATTTAGGCTCTTTTGTAAGCGGTAACAGCTGAAACTTTACACAATTTCATTCAAAATTTTTCATTACTTTCTAAAATTATTCCACTTACTTAAAAATCTGTAAAAATCTTCAATCTCGAAGTATTCGCCGAATTTATACACAAAATCACAGTTTTTAACTTTATCCATTTATCACGTTATTCTCTATATGTTCTTCTTTTTCTGTTTTACTAGAAACTGTTTTTCCTAATCAAACACTTGTCGCTTGATTGTTTTAGGAATTCAGTTACTAGTAATACTATTACTATGTTTGTACATCATCAACGTTATAATTTCTCTTGGCTTTTTGGCCTTAGAAGTCGTAAGATAAACTATTACGACAAGGTATTCTTGGCAAGACAATTGTCGCAATCGTATCCTCAACATTTGTTTATTCTACGGTTATAAACTGCTTATGTTTGGCAGGTCTGTATATAATTAACTTTACATATAAATCATGTATACAAGTAAAATCTGAGAGATTGTTTTGTCTGTCGGACACAACGGTGTGTGTGTGTGTGTGTGTGTGTGTGTGTGTGTGTGTGTGTGTGTGTGTGTGTGTGTGTGTGTGTGTGTGTGTGTGTGTGTGTGTGTGTGTGTGTGTGTGTGTGTGTGTGTGTGTGTGTGTGTGTGTGTGTGTGTGTGTGTGTGTGTGTGTGTGTGTGTGTGTGTGTGTCTAGTGAACCGAACGAACGAACGGCGTCTAATGTATTTTGCATGTTCCGGCAGATTTAATTAATTCTAAAAACAAAAGGAGAAAATGGAAAGAAAATGTTGAAGTGTTTTCACGGGGCGCGGACTATGCAAATATTAATCCGCTAAGGGGTAAGATTGTTTTGACACTGTCGAAGAGGGTAGTAGTGGTAGTGCTATACGAAAAAGGGTAGCCACGGCGGTTTGTGTTATCGGATCGATTGTTGACAGCGCCTACTTAGTGCCACACGCGTTTACTTGGAATCGAATTCCTTGATAATAATTCTTGGCTTCGATATTGTACTTCATATTAATTTAAGAGAATCTCGTTTGTTATTGGTAGATAGGCCTACTTTAATACAAAGGAACATCTAGCCTACTTTACGTGACTTTACCACTTTACTTCAAAAAATTTTTAAACTTATTAAAATTGTTATACACAAATGTATTACAATAGTAAATATTTCTACTTAACGTATTAAATAATAAGCAATGAAATTAAAAATTGATAAAAACTATACAACCTCTAAAGTTATTTATATAACATTTAATATTAAAAAATTAAATATTTATATTTAAATTTATATTACATAGAATGATTATATAATTAACGACAATTATATACGAACTATTCAAATGTGTCTCTGTGTGTCAACATTAATTAATATCCATTTATAAAATATATAGGCCTACTCTTTACGTTGCCTAATATGTTTTCTTTGAAATGACATATTGTTTAAATCCTTTTTCTATTTTTTATTTTAATACCTGTGGATGTCGTAAGATTGGAAAATTGTAAAACTTAGTTTTAAGTATTCAATTTTTTATATAATGTAACAGTAATTTTTTTAATATCACTGTTACAATGTGATATTCTACGTCTATACGTATTCTGTTACAAATTGACAAAATATTCAGTAAATTATCTTTTATTTGGACAAAGGTAGCCAACGGGTAACAAAATACGTACACAATGTTCATAAAATAGAGAAAAGTTAGAAAAGAAAAGATGCACTTATAGAAGCATATTTGTTACTGCTAAAACTATATTTTTATTTGTAATTAAATAAAGACTGAATTTGAACTAAGCTAATTTTTCTTTAATATTGCTTATAATATTAAATAATAAAGATTATTTCGGTTTTTGTCAATTGCAAAGACACCATAACAATGTATACAAATATTGTACATCAGTATGGTATAACAGCGTTACCGTAGCTGCTGTTAAAAAAAGTCATTCATTCCCAGTCTCTTCCCTCCTCCCCCAATCTTAAACATTTTTACAATCCTTTTAAAAAATATTGTTGTATTTTTTCCTCATAAGTTTCGTTTTTTTTTAATACGTATTCCAAAACGGGATATAAGAATAATGGGAAAAAGTGATTTTTAAGTTTTTGCAGAAATTAGGAAAAAAGTAAGATATATTTTTCTTCCTTACCTCACCCTAAATTAACACAAGTAACTATCCCTAACAATAATAAAAATGTAAATTAACTTGTTTAATTGCTAAATATTGTCGTGTATATATAGTTCCCAAGTAATTCCAAATTAACGTAATGTCAGCCAAGGCTGTAACATATTTCCAACATTGTTTAATATCTACGTTGACGACGTAGTTAGTGGAAAATACGAACGAATCCGGGAATAAAATTAAATAATAGAATGTACACGAATACAGTACTGTTTTCGGATGATCCAAAACATACGAATACGAGTTCCAGAGATCGATATTTCAAGTACAGCAAGTCTGTTCGAATTATAACATGAAAATTTCTGTGCAGAAGACAAAAACTACGACATTTATGGGGAAATACCCCTTGCGAACTAAAACTGGCAGGTGTCACATTTACGCTATCTTGGTTGTGACATCACCTATGAAGTGGATCGTGATGTTTATCACAAGTTGCCCAAGGTTCGGTCAATATGGGGCAGAGTTCGTCGAGCTTTATCAAGGAAGAATAGGAAAACAGTTGACTGAAAGGTAATGGTTCTGAAACTTGAGTTCTAGTGAAGAAACATTTGAGCAGGATACAGGTAGGCCTATCAGAAACGAGATTCTTGCTACCTGTTTAAAGGCTGCACGCGAAGAGATGGATTCCGCAATGAAGACATACGCAAAACATCTGAATAGGATGCCGGTGTCTATGGAAGTTTGGCAATATAAGCCTATTACACAAAGAAATATAGGAATTCGTAGGAAGTGGAACAGGCGATTCGTCTCCTTCCTCCTCACTGAAGGAAGGAAGAAGAAGAAGAAGAAGAAGAAGAAGAAATGAAACGAATTAACTAAATTTTAATATTGTATTTATTAAGTCAGAGTTATTTGTATAGGTCTAATTGTTAATCGAGGCTGGTGGATTAAGCGCTGCGATAACGTAGGTACCAATGACTGTTGGTATAGACAACACAAGTTTTATTTTTTCAACAACTACTGTAGATGATGGCAAATGGGCTGGAATGTAATCCACGCGACTAACACAGGTTGCACTAAACCGGCTTACACATTTAGGTGTGTCACATTGGACTGAAGTGATGCGTTGCCTGTCACATCGGTATGACATCAGTCTATCGCAGTCCTCTGCTGGAACGCACTCGCCGTGTGTTGTGGCGAAAGTTGGTTTTGTAGTTTATCATGTCAACGAAAAAGGAACTGCTACTATGGGGTGCTTTAGCCTGTGCGCTTGTAGAAAGAAAGATGAATAAACGAAAACTGTGGGCTAAAGATTAGCTTTCAAAACGAGCAAAATAATCACACATAAATAAATGTTTTTACGGAGCTAAAACTACATCCTAAAGACTGGCAGCCCATTATTTACGGATGGGCGTAGAAACTTATTTAAAACTTCTGTCACTAGTCTGGAGGACTAAACTGAGCGAGTGACACACCTAAAGGACGGAACCAGATGTAACACACAAAGTGGTTACGTTCAGTACCAATTATTATTGTATGTCTCGTCCCGAATGGCAGATACAAAGGAGACATTGTTCTCCCGTTTACGACTGTAGAGGGGGGAATCGCGAGCGGTAATAATAATTAACAGATTGTAAGAGGCGAGGAGTTATGTCTCCGTTCCATTACTTGTCATCTCTTATTCAACAGCAGCTCTCCCACGCGTCGCGGGCGGGGGCGGGGGCGGCCTCTCTATTGCCAATAAATGCCACTCGGCTGATGAATATTATAAGTACGGCACCCTTTCAAACATTAAGCTACCCGTTTGAATACAGGTAAGACACGCTTCTCTGCTACATTGTACTGTTACCGACAGAGTCCACTAGCAGACCGCGTCGACGTATTCTTCTTGCTTTCGGTAATTCTTAGACTAGTCTACGTCGGAAATGGTAACACACCAATTTTGTCTTGCCAATTGGTTGTTACTGTGGCTTTAGTGTTGTTGGCTGTTGGTAGTTTAAACAATAACACTAATGTGAACTACCAAAACTCACACTAGGAAGCCATAGTAACAACAACCTGGACACAAGTATTTTAAAAGACTAAAAACTAAGATGGCTGATGACGATGGGCAAATTTGATGTCCGAAACATGTTCCAAGTTAGGAAAACAACATATCTCGAAAAGTAATAATAGTATAAGTGTGTAATAATATTTACATTCATATGCATACTATGCATTAATATCATATGCATTATTTCACAAATGAAATGCTCATGGTTTGCTCAAATCTGTTTTCAACTTCTTCAAAACACAAACAAGGGGTTACATCAATGTACGGTTACCGCCAGACGTCCCTGTCTCCACATCCTCATACATTGGTCCCAACGTCCAGTTTCGACCGACGATCATCAGGCGTTCATTCCGCGTGCTTGTATTACTGTATATGTGGAGCTTCGCAAATACGGTGTCTAAAATCGCTTTGCCTCCTGATATCTTCATTTCTAACGTACGCCCACAAGATCTCTTTCAGAAAGCCATTTCCACAGCTTGCAGCCTTCGGCAGTTCCTTTGATTTAGCTCCCAGTTTTCAGAGCTACGGGTTACTATGCTTTCTGAAATGGCAGAGAAAATCATCTTTGTTTAGCAGGTTACTTTCCATCTCGAAAGCACTCGCCTTTGGATATAAAAACAAAAGGCTAAATACATGCAAATTATTCCCGTTTCTATCATAGATTTCATCTACACATTTTTGTACGAATAATTTTTAGGGTGCTCTTCACTACTTCACTAATGAAGCTAAAACGCCTACAATCATTGTGATTTCGAGAATTACTTTTATTTTGGTACGGCAGGAACTGAATATTATGAGTATACTCGACAGGATCACCCAGTATCGGCTGAATTGGTGGGAACACCTTTGCCGAATGGATGACTGCCGCATCCCCAAACAACTATGGAACTATAAGCCGAGTGGACGGAGAGCTGTGTGACGTCCAGGGAAGCGCTGGAGTGACCAGCTCTAATCTGTGCCTGTTTGAGACCGGAACAAACCACCCTTGGTTTAATCCTTGAAGATGATGATGATGATGATGATGATGATGACTTTTATTTTGGACGAAGAACGAGGTATCGAGGTATATTAACATCCTACTTTGATGAATTCGTCAAAGAAGAATATTATATCATTTCACTACCACTATCAATTTGTAAGCGATTAAAAGAAAACAATTGTCACATTTCCTTGTTGTCTTATTTTTATTTCTTTACTGCCGAGTACTTGAGTAATTACTTGTCCTGCGTATTTCCTTCAGTATGCTACTCATTTCCACACACCGGACAATCCTACACTGTGTCGTAGAGGCCTATAGTGAATTGTCAACACAGTACAATAAACATTAAGCGAATTCGGTGTAGATAACTGCTGAATGTATTAAAAAATTAACAGGCAAAACTTGCGCAAAGTGCTTACACGCTCTCGTTATTCGGAGACGACAATGGTTTAATGCATAACTTAGACGGGAAACAGTAGTTGAAACGTAAAGGGAATGGGCTATAACCGGCGTTGATGAAGAAGAAGAACATATGAAGTGATGCAGGATAATTACGCCCCTGGCGGCCGTGGATGGAATAATTCAATTAAATCGGAAATACAAGCTTTACTTCCGCTTCCTGTAACCGTCGCAGCGTCGAGACCACAACACTACTCTCCTCTTCTCCCCCTTTATATTGTCTTAGAAGTGCTCCTCTTCCTTGTAATTTCAACTTGAAATTATGAAACCGCAGACAATTTCTTAACTACATTGACGAGTAAATGGTATGTTTTAATAAAGGATAGAAACTGGGGACGGAACACACACACACTCAAACCCGCCCACTCGGATATTTGTAATATGTTCTAATCAATTCTGTATCATTTACCCTTGTATTCTCTCTGACTCCCTCTGCCTCCACTCTCCTCCATCTCTCTATCTACAATGTTACATTACTCATTTTATTTATATCGATTCAAACTAGTAAATGTTCTTATTTATTTCAACTTTGTTTGCTTAAAAACCGTACTTTTTAACGCTAGATAAAGATTTGCGTTGTCCACGGTCCACAGTGCACACACACACACACACACACGCGCACACACACACACACAGAAAAACAAACCACGCTATCTCAATATTCTCGTATAACACCACAAGTCAACCCATCGCTTATAGAGAGAAGGATTCGGCAGAGAAAAACGAGATAACATTATCTGGAAGCTCAAATTTTTGAAACTAAATTTAAATATAGCACCGAACTGACGCCGCTCCCAGCGGTTACCAATGAGTGTTAACTAGCTCATACAAAGGTAAATTTTCATTAAAAAATATATCTAGAAATTAGTAAGAAAAGTTCATTACTAAGTCTGCCGAAATGGGATGAATGAGGCATGTAGGAAGGACAAGAAGATGGCTGTAGGAAGTGGGGCAGGTGTTGGAAGTATGGAGTTGGAGACGGCTTCGAGGACTGAATAGTGAGGGCATGGAGATCCAAAGGCTGGACTGTGGTACTTCCGAAGTAAATATCGCTACACGCAATCTCGTAGCCAAAAGCAATATACCGTTCACATTGATCGCGTCTCCGTTCAAATGTCTTTTCGTTTCGCCATGGTAGCCAGCACGATTGTATTTTTATATCAGCAGTCCACACCACAATAATGACTCAGCACCGATCTCTTATCTCCGGTAAGCAGTAAAACTGTAAGGACCGTTGATACCGCCGAATCGTTGTCCAAGAATCTTATTGGAATATTACACGATAAGAATTTACTTCGAGGCAAATTACTCAGGCACAATTTTTCTGGCCACCTTTTAAAACCCACGCTTTTGTAGAAATCCGTACTAGATGAATTAGGCATTATTTGTCTATGCTATGTCGGCAGAATAATAAAACTACGTTCTCAGGTCATTGAGAACATTAGGAAGATAATTATAAAGGGCGGAAGGGAACAGTGTAGGGTAGGAGTGATTGGTGGAGGCCGTTAGAAGAGGCAAAGAGGAACGGAGAACTGTGAAAAGCGGAAGTGAAGCGGCTCGTCAGTGCCGATGAAGCAGATGTGTCAGAAGAGGTCAAAATACCGGCTATGATTCCAATGGAAGTCGAGAGAACTTTGTAAATCGATTTCTCTTTCTTGTCTATTTCAGAGTATTAAACATTTGTTCATTCCGCCCGCCTTCTCTAGTGCCACACCTACGTTGTCGTCTTTCGTCTCGTTCTGCAATGCGTAACGATTTCGAGTAATTGTGTTTCCTCCAGCTGGTCAAAACGGCGCTTCCAATTGAGTGTGCACGAGCGTTCCTCTGCTCTGTCACTAATATCATTTCAGTTGCCTAGAGTTCTCGATCTTTATGGATTACCAAGTACTCAACTACTGCTGCCAGCTACTATATAAAATTTCAAATGTGGCGTTGATTTGAAAAACGTTTATAACTTCTCATGAATGGTTTGGAGATAATAACAAAAACTCATTAAAAGTTTAGTTTTAAAAGATTTCTAAACATCAGTTTATTCCTAACGAACATAAAAAGTGTCGTTCGGAAAAAAATGTAATACCTAGCATATTTAAAAATAAATGATACTTCGAATGCCTACTTCGAATAAGGAGCAAGTTTTTGTTCAACAACATTAATTTTATTGACAAAGAATGATGTGGATTTGACAACTTATTGTGCAAATAATACAGGTTATGAAAATACATAAAACATACGTTAAAAAATTGTAGACAAGTCTTCGAACATACACGCATGCATCCTGACTTAGTATTTTAAATTAGTATAATTAGTGTAATTAGCATTTTAGTATTAGTAATAATTAGTGTTTTAAATTAGTATTTTATTTGTGCTGGTTTACGAGAACTACTGGGGTACTAAGGATCATTGTCCTTAGAGTTCTGTGGAGTAGTCTGAAGCGTGTATTTCGATAGTTTAAATCAAGAATACAAAATAGATTCACAAAACTTGGTAAGACAGGTTTTAAAGTAAACAAACAAAAGATATGGATAAGGCACGGATAAACACGGATAAGACAGGTTTTGTAGCATCTCATTGATTTCCATTGTTTATCTGAATAAGAAATGTTATTAAAGCAAGTTAAGTGAACAAATTTTGTTGGAATAATGCGGAGAAACATCCTATACTCTGAATAAAAAAAAATTTTTAACTGGCTTTTTCATTTTTTGCATAAAACAAGTTTTGCAACTCAACACCGGTTGCACACCACTCGTTATGTACAGATATTATAGTCTACTATTGTCACGTACCGGTACTAATTACAAACGGACTAAATATAATAACAGACAAACGCAGGAATATCAACAATATCACTTCGTTATATATATGTGAATTCGAAATCCGTATTGATAGAGCCAGTCACGGTTCGTTTAACACTTTGTGTTTCCATATCAATATAAGACGACGAGAGCGTCGGCGTCGGCAGTAAGACGACTTACCTAAACGAGTTTACCCCCTCCCACCCTGTAATCACCCTCCCGCGTTTCATATCCTCGCAGTCTAACTCTGAGTGACTCTCCTCTCGGCATTAAATTTAATATCAGAAATGTCATTATTAAAGCAATCATCAGTTTACGTTGAGAGACGACGACAAGCACTCCGACCGGAGTCAATCATTCTGTACTTAGATGTACGTGTTGTTATATGGTTCTGTTATTATCGCGTTTGCTGGTTGGAAACATAATAGCAACTCAAAACGTTAAGAAAATCCTACGTTAATAATAACAGAAAAATACTGGTCCTGTGTGTGCGCGCGCGCGTTTCATCATCAGCCGTGACTCTACGACCCTTGGTGGGTCTTGGCCTGCTCCAAGAGTCGATTCCATTCCTCCCTATTGCGTGCCCTGGCTTTCCAGTTTCTTATGTTCAGCTTTCTGAGGTCCTCCTCTAGAATCTACTTCGGGGGAAACTCCTTACTCTACTACCCATTGGTTTCTGGTAGAAAATATGTTTCGTAGGATGTGCTTCAATAAGCTTGATCTTATGTTCAATAAAAGAGAGCGGAATGTCTTTAATTTTTACTGCTGGGTGCTGTGTTTATCGAGTCCTGAAGGTGACTTGGAATTTGTTTTTTTTTTCATATTTATCATATTTCATATTTATCATTTCAAGGTGACTTGGCATTTGGTTATTTGGTTTGGTTCATATTTATCCATCGTGTGTCACACCATATTTCCAGTAAGTTTAAACGATGCTGAACACGTCCGGCGGCCACTTGATAATCGAGATTTATTGGTATAGGCTAAGTGCTGTATCGTCAGTTAAAGTTGTCTCGTATTGTCTGTTTGAGGGATGTTTGTGTGTAAGAAGGAATCAAGAATCAAGAGCCTTGCAGTACTCCTGAGTGGATTTGGTAGAACGGAGAGAGGGCAAGGTTAAGCTTAACTTGGAAGAAACGGCCTTTCAGCTAGGCTTTAAGAAGAAGGTAATAAAAAGTGGGAAGATGTTGCTTCAATTTATAACAAAATAAATTACGTGATACCAATTGTGAAATATACAAGAACAAAATGGAAGTGAGCAATATGTTAGGCTAACCGAGAAGATTGCCATATTGAAGACTGAAGACCTACAGACTAGAAACGATTTCCAAAGAGAAAAGTGTCAGTAGCCAATAATTAGGGGGTAAATTCTACATACACAAAAAATGTAGTATTTTGTATAGACATAATAATAATATAGTATAAACAAATATTTATTATTATTGTTACCATTGCTATGAAACGTACTAGCGTGTTACATAGAATATCACTGAAATTTTTTATGACAAAAAAGTGTCGAGAGCGCAGGTGGCAAGTGTTTGAATATATAACACATATATCTCAAGTTGTGCGCGGGGGTGACTTTGGTGGGTAAGTGGATGTGGATATGCACGATGACAACCACCACCACCTGAGTTGTACTCTTGGCGGGACGACAATGGAAAGGGAAGCAAGCAAGAGAAGTGGAAAAACAGTAGTGAGAGGGTGGGGTGACGACGACTGGCACTTGGGGTGAATTGAATGAAAACAACAACGACACTGGGTAAATATAGGTGGCATTACACCGCTAGTACTTAACATTACGTATAACGGTGAATATTTATTACCGCTGTGACAGACGTGCATGCGCGCGCCCGCACACATAGTCATGTGCATGTATAGGCTTATTATAATGTATAAAAAAAATTTGTATTCATAGGCAATGACGAATTGTGATAAATCAACCTCTGTGCTTGGGCGTTTTATGGTAAATCATAAGTTGCACATTGTGTTACCTACCTAGCCTTGCTAGCCTAGATTTACATATAGCCTAATACGTCGTCTGGAACTCTGAAGATAAAGTTTACGCTCCGAAACGCGTCGTAACATACGCATTACGGACCTAAGGCTATTTTATTTTAGACAATATGTATGTTACATCAGTGAAAGCAAAACTGCGATTTTCAGAACCTTTGTTGGTCAGAACAGAAACATGAACATGGTTTGCAGCGTTATTTCCATGGATAAAGAAGCCGTTATCCCCAGAAACAGATTAGTGGGGGAAGAACATTGAGAAAATCTCGGAAGCAAAGATTAAGGAATACTACAATCAGGAACGCATATAGAAAAGACATAAAGATAAGATTAATACGGCACTGTCATTGTCAGAAGAATCGAAAAAGTTTGATATCCTTTGAAGCAGCGGCAGAAAGGGAACCGGCTGGAAGGGGAAAGCCCAGAAAGAACTAAATCAGCTGCGTGCACGATGATATGATCAAGTGTGGTCTTTAACGAGTCAGGTAAACGTCGAGAGGCGATCAAGAGAAACCATCGTAGTAAAACAATCGAATGGTTTAACCACCTAAATAAAATACTTGAAATGGCATGGCCAAAGAAAATATGGATAAGAGACACCTACGAAAAGAAGGGACAGACCTAAAATTTCCTGAACCAATGACAAGCAAATTTAGTGAACGGTGGGGGGAGGGTCTTCAAACCACGGATGTCTGCAAAACAGGAGACGGAGGACAAACGTTGTCGTAGTACAGTTAATCATTAATATTTAGACGTGTGGGGCTTAGTAGGCCAAAGAGCCTTGGCTACTAATGTAGAGGTTCCGGGTACGGTTCGAGGGCGCATCGTAGAGTCAAGGCCGCGCATTTGTTCCGCAGGTTGACTCAGCCTGTGGATATTAGGATCTGGAATACCATCCTGGTGTAATATTAGGCGTCTTCGACGTAGTATAGGCCACACTACGTTTCTCGTATGCCCAACGGCTTACACACTACAGCCTGTCCTGTCAGATTCCTAGACTACCTACAGTACCTGAGTCAAGTAATGACTCATAATTATTTTATTATAAATTCCCTGTACACATTTAGCACGTAACATAATATGTTTAATTTATGAATTATTTCTAAATAAGTTATACATAAGTATTCAAAAAAATAAAAATAAAAAAATAATAAAAAATAAAACACGGAAGGATAAACGAATGAAATTTTTTTAAACTGTGCTGTCCCCACGTTTCTGTATGCTAGTGAGACATGGAGTCTTGGATAAAGGGACGTGCAGAGGATTCAGGCAGCCGAAATGCAATTTCTAAGAGGGGTGCAAGGTTATTCTCTCTTAGATCGGAGAAGGAACGAGGATATTAGACGCGATTTAAACATTGTATCATTTCACCAGCAGATTGAAGACCACAGAAGGAGACGGTGAGAACACTTAAATCGCATGCCTGATATCCGTCTACCTGTGGCTGCCTTGGGTTATCACACTACTGGGAAGAGAGATGTCGGTAGACGACGGAGGAAGATGGGATCCGGAACAGGTCTAAGGCCTAGTCCTTGGAGTGGTGATGATGATGATGATGATCATGATAAATATTCAAGCTCTTGTTGCTAGGTCTTTTCTTGATACTGTATATAAATTCTTCCGCTTCACTAGTATAGCCAACAATAAATATGTATGTTTTTTACGTGTAACATGTTTCGAGCATGAAACAGTGTGGGTCATCGTCAACCATATTCGTTTTAAATCTGTGTACCTGTTACTTGCTGCTTGTAGAAACCTGAGTTGATTAAAAACCGTTATGGCTGACGATGACCCTTAATGTTTCATGCTCGAAACACGCTGCAAGTAAGGCAAAAACTTCTTGAGTGTATACTAGTGGAGTATAAGAAATATAACTAATATGTCATCGTCATCATCTTCACTTCGCGGATTAGGCTGCACTGCCTGTTCCGGAAACCATCTCGTCCTCGGACGCCCCACACTACGATACGATAGTTGAATACCCCAATTCAAGGCAATTTTGGGAAGGCTTTCTTGCTGCATTCTTCCCAAATGCTTACACCACAGTTGGCCTTGTATTCCGTGATTCTATCCTGTAATTTGAAAAATTTATAATTCTCACCTTATCTGTGCATTACTTATTCTGCCCCGTAACGTACACTCTGTGACCAACCTGCCGACCCAATTTCATTTCTGCTGACGTAACCTTCCCCCTGTCTCTCTGTGAAAGTATCTATGTCTCACTCCCATACAGCCATAGTCTTATAAAATGTAAGCTTAGTGTCTTTCCTAGTTTTGTATTTTAAGGTTCTATGGATTGTCCCACGTGTGTGTTTAAATTTATTAAGTTTATTTTCAACCTCACAATCAACTGCGGGAGATATTTCTAATCTAAGATAATTAAAACTGGATACCTGCTCCAAGATGTTTCAATTTATCTCATTCTTTGTCCTTACTGGATACTTCCCTCTAAAACCTATTACGTTTGTTTTATGTGGAAATAGCACTAATTCCTCTGCTAAATTCCTCAAGATGATACTCCCCTCTGCAAGTAATTTTCTGTCTGTTGAATAATAACAACATCGCCTGCATATAAAATAAACTAAGTATGTGTATAATATACTTATTTATTAATATTTATACCTTAAAATTTGTATATAGGTATTTCATTCCTTCGAATTATATTTTTTGAGATGAGTAGGCCTACACCTCCGGCGCTGGGTCGTATATGACCACACAAAAACGTGATGATGATGATGACGGTGTCGTAAAGGAGGCGGTAACAAAATGGTTTCAACGCAGTAAACTAACCAACCAGCCAATTCCGCAAGTACAAGTGGGACGCGCGCGCGCTCGTTTGCGCCCGTCTTAAAACGTGTAATTTCCAATGGCAGCGGATTTCTTCTTTGTGAAAGAGAGAGACAACAACAAAAAGTGTAATACAGTAATAATAACGTAAAAGAAAGAAGAAAAAAGGAAAGAAATAATAAAAGTTGAAGCGTCGTTTTATAGATGGAAATTAAGTAAAGATGAACACTACGCAACCAATGGAATAACTGACTGTTCAATTAGCACTTGGGAAATAAATCATTGGGGAAGAAGAAGGATCAATCTTTAAAATAATAGAGTATAATTATATAGTTGTACATGTCCCTCGGCCTCTCGGCAACCAACTGGTACAGTCTCGACTCAGCCTTGCCTCCTTCTTCTTCTCATTTTCTTCTTCTTGTTCTTCGTCACCGGCCGACTTCTTGTTCTCTCCTTGAAACCGTATTATCATTTAAATGTTACAGTTTATCATAAAAGATACATCGAAAGTAATTTGTTCGTTGTGTATAAAAGTTGACTTTCCTAAATAAACGTATACAGAATAATATCTCCGGCTCGTTCCAGTCTCAGGTTTTTGTGTTACGCCATTATAGTTTATTTACGATCGAATACTAAACATGGATATCGATCAGTTCTCTTGTATACACACATACTGGTGTGTACGCGCTAACACACCGCATATATTTACGTGTACGCATTTACTTACGCTAATTACACAGCGTCGCAAGAGTCTATGAATATTAATCGAGCATGAGATTCCATTTATGTTTTAGCGATTTTTATTCTGACCCATCAGCTTGCCAACTACAGCGGTTTCTTCTTCTTCACTGACGCACACCAGTAGCATATCTAAAATTTAACGTTGGTGGGAGGGTCCGGGGTCTGGTCGGCTTCATAGACAATAAAAAATTAAGTTAAGACTAATCAACATGACTACTAATAATGACACTAATAAAACACATACCACAGAAAGGTACCATAATGAACACTTGGGAAAATTTACAAATGTACAAACACAAAACAAACTAATACCTGAACAAATACAAATCAACACAAAACATGACACAATTTTCAAAGCACTCAACATCGAAAATACACAAAATACTAATATATATACATCTCACACATAATAATATCAGTTTAAAGTGCCAAAAGCCAACAGGAAACCATAACAACAACCAACCAACACACAAGTACTCCACAAGACTAGGAAGGCTGAGGATAGGAATACTAAGTGTCCCGAAACATGTTCCAAATAAGAAAAAACATCTTGAGGTAAAGTTATTATAAATATTAAATATATTATATACATCAAGAAATAGACTGTAGCAAAAAGTGTTTGAATATATTATACATATCATATTGATATATATTATAAATCATATTATGTGGAACATATATTACATTACACCTTCATTGTAGGCCTATATTAAATATGTTATTCACTGTGTAGGACTATTAATTTTAATTATTTTTTTAAATGATTGTACAGACTCTACACACACACACACATTTCAAAGTCACAAACCACATCGATGAAGGGTTAAGTATGATTAAATTTAGCGACAATCCTCTGTGATCAGATTATGTCTTCAAAGCGAGAGTAAGGAAACAAAATGAATACGTATGTGTGAAATAAATTTATTATTATTATGTTTATTTATATCTTTATTTATTTATTAAACTTGACAACGTAGACCCTATAATCGGATAACCTTTCCAACAGAGAACGTCAAGAAAGGACACGCCGAAAGCATTATTAGCAAAGTGCCGATTTAGCCTGTAAAAGGTCCAAACTATAGGTTTATCTATTATCATTGTCACCATCAACAGCACTCTCTACCCACAGCAGAGTGAATGCAACGAACTAAGGCCTATGTATGGGACAAACGGTAAAACCAATAAATCAATCTCTACCTTGAACAGAGAAAAGCTTTTCCTGCCAGCTGTATATAAAAATAACCGAGCATCCTACTTTTAAGACGCGAAAACACTTTTCTTATGAAACAGATAACGTTAAGCTTATAAACTCAATACAGAAAGGCTAAAAATGAAATCTTAGAAAACCTTTAAATATCAGAAAATTAAATAAGACATTAGACTAATTAAAAATAAACGCTGAGTGAATATTAGTCTAAGAGAACTAGGTAGGAAAGCAAAACTACAGATATTTAAAACGGTATACGCCTATATACCAACGATAATGTATGGAGCAGCAAGCTGTACTATCCTTGACAAACACGCAAGTAGAATAACATCATCAGGGACGAGGTTTCTCAGGCGTTTAATATGGAAAAATACGACTAGATCACATCAGAAAAGAAACAATCAGCCAAAATTCGGGGGGGGGGGGTAAAGCTCCTAATGGATTTGCTGGAGGTGATGCGATTGAAGGCAAGTAGATGAAGCAAGGAAAATAAAACAGTAGCTTGAACTAAAGCCGGAACTTAGTAGTTTCAGAAACCCAGGTGAAGGCTAAGTATGACAACATGTCTGTCATACACTGAGAGATTGGGACAGGACCGTGGGAAGAAAGCTATGTGACTGGACAGAAATAATTGGAGGTGATGAACGGAGGCTCCTTACAACCCGACGCTGAGAAATAGAAGAGAAAGATAAATAAGGAGACGAAGAAGAAAAAAAAGGAGGAGGAGGAGGAGGAGGAGGAGGAGGAGGAGGAGGAGGAGGAGGAGGAGGAGGAGGAGGAGGAGGAGGAGGAGGAGGAGAAGGAGAAGGAGAAGGAGAAGGAGAAGGAGAAGGAGAAGAAGAAGAAGAAGAAGAAGAAGAAGAAGAAGAAGAAGAAGAAGAAGAAGAAGAAGAAGAAGAAGAAGAAGAAGAAGAAGAAGAAGAAGATTATAATCGACATTTTTAATGAGTTTTTTGAGAAATTGTATAAGTTTGAAACAGTCATATTGTGATTTTTCTGCGTAGTCTAAGTCCAAAACATCAGTTTGTGATACAAGTTGTATGCTTGAAGAAATTCTGAAGCTGAAGTTATTACGTTAAAATTTGGGCCAAATCTCTTAGACACTTGAAAATAAAGCGTTTCATCTGTAGAATATTCTCTGTAAGTATCTTCGTTACTTCGTGAAACACATCCATACGTTCACAAGGAAATCGTACGATATTATTATTTCAGCGTAGTCACAGGAATCAGAATCAGGTGTGCCGGACTGCTTAGCCACGTTAATTATTAAGTAAGCTGCAAAGTACAGCGAGCACACTACAGTAAGTATAAACTTAAGTCTTCCTTGCGCCGTGCCGTGGCGTGGCTGTAAGTGCTAATTAAATATGGAAATTTTGAGGGCGCAAACTACCCTTTGGTGTAAGACAAAAGCTTTGCCAAGATTACGCCAGAGATATTGTTTCGTCGTTAAGAAGGAAGTTTTGCAACTTGTGGAGTCCGCGTACGACGTAATGGCGACCACTTGCTATTGTTTTGTGTACGTAACAGCTGAGTAGTTACAAGATAACTTAATGCTTACACGATTGTGTTTCATACAGCGGTGAACGATTGTTCAAGGTTTGAACAAGGTGGTTTCAAGAAGATTTTTGATCCTTAGTCATAATATTAAGGATGTTCATGATTCAGAGACGTTAGACGCTTTGTCATTATCTGAAGAGAGTTTATTAATATCGGTGTCTGTTGAGAACATCGGTGTTGATAACTGTTGAAAAAAGGGGGCGGACGGATTGTTAAGATTAGCTCTTCACTATGCACTTTGGACCAGGGTTGCCAGGTGTGGGGATTTTTCCCCACAGTGGGGAATTTTGAAGCCTCAAAATGGTAAGTGGGGAAATGGTGGGGATTTGTAAATGTGGCGAATTGGTGGCGATTTCAAATAATGCAGATGTGACCAAACTGCAATACAGAAATCCAGCAAAATTTACAAATTACAAAATATTTATGTAGGTGCTATAAGATCACTGTGATTTTGGAAAGTAAAAATCCAAATCTCTCACTTGAAGAAATAAATTTCAGAGTAAATTACTGAAACTTTTATGCTGAATGTGCACACCAAATTTACAGCCGATTTCCTTTTAACAGTGACTGTGTTCAAAACCTAAGACATCTAGAATTTCTAGATAGGAAAAAAATTAAAGACTTTCAGTCACTGGCTTCAGCAGCACCAGCAGTCTTTGAGAAAAGTACGGTATTGAAATAAACATGGTAAATCTAGTCTGGGAATAGAGAGTTCTTAGGAATACAAATATTAACACTGGTACAGACGAAAGTTTATAAAGCTTTTACAGAGAAGTTAAAATACAAAGAACACGAATGATACTGAAGCTTTTCCAACTTAAATAATTTTGTGGCTAATCTACTTACTTTACTACAGTGTAGTGGGTGTGTTGAAAGGATTTTTAGTGCAATCAATATTAATAAAAACAAAATCAGAAGTAAATTGGCTACTAAGACACTGTCTGCCCAGTTGCAAATGAGTTGCAAATGAAAAACGTTCAAGCAAACAAAATAAATCCTGTTTAGATTGTATAAATTATTCAATGATGGTGAACCACAGCAACTATATGTATATGAATTATATGTATAGGTTGTGAATGAGTGTAAATTGTTTTTGTGAATTAAACTATTGGAAAGTTGTTAAATAAAGTGCAATTTGTAAATGTTGACTCAAGCCTATAATGAAGTTCATGAAAACGATTTCAAAAAGTACTGAGGCTGACCTCAGAAGGTGAGAACATTTTCTTTGATCGTACTTAAACTACAAGTTTTTAATATTTATATAATTCTTGTAATAGTATTTAAATATTTAGAATATACTCAGACTCTATAAAATGAGACACTCTGCATAAAGTACACGAATTTGTGGCAGTGGGGATTTCGATGGCAAAGTGGGGAAATTTCGGGTAGCCATGTGGGGAAAAGAGGACAATTGACCTGGCAACACTGCTTTGGACGGCGCGCTGGAGACAGCCGGAACAGGCCACGGGTCCGACTCTTTTCAAATACACGACGACGAAGACAATTGTATTCCTCTTTGCAAAGGCGAGTCTGACGCACGCTTATGAGTCAAGAATATCGACTGGATATTCCCAACAGACAACGAATACCTTGGTCTTCTTGCAAAAGAAGACCTAAAATCCTAAAGACCTAAAGAAGCAGATCTAAAATTAAATTAAAAGAGATAAGTGAACAACAGGATCATTTTAATTATCATGTGTACATCGTTTCCTGCGATTATGACAAAGGTGAGAATATTGAAAGTAGTAAATATGTTCGTATAAGAACGTAGCTCGTCCAGATCCCGGTGCCGGCCCCGCTTGATGGGGGCCTGATGCCCGACCATTAAAGCCCCGGGCCCCGCTTGACGGGGGCCCGATGCCCGACCATTTAATTCTCATTTTCCAACGAGTACATAGAATTTTATATTTAATCAGTATAAAATAAAAAAAATATGTGAGTAAAAATATGGTTTAAGATTTTGTTTATTACTTTTATTAAATGATCGTCTGAATAAAGTAAAGTATTGTGCAAAACGCGAAAATTTCATACATGGGCCCCTGCTCTTATATAACCCCGGGCCCCCATAGCCTTAATCCGGCCATACCAGATCCCAGCTGTTTATGGTGGTGAAGACATAGGAAGAACATCGTATATGCTGGTTATGGAGATGAAGTCAAAAAGCATTATTAGCCAAATTGAAAAATTCTTGTTAGTATTTTTGCAGTTAACAGTTAGTTCACATAAGTAATGAGTTAAGTAAGCTGCAATCTGATACACTCCCGGCCCCCTAGTATTTATACTAGTATTTAAATTAATAAATTAATACTTTAAATACTGTTTCACGATAACATTATTAGTACGTTTGATTTTTATTGAATTCGTATTATATTTCAGGTGTTTATATGCGGGTGCGGACGATTTAGTTGTAGAACTACTGAAGGAGACATGAACAGCGTTCGCGTAAGTCGTACCTGTGCGTGTATGTGTGTGTGTGTACACGCTTACGTTTGGCCGATTATTGGGGGCGGATGAGAAGAAACACTGCCAAGTCGCCGAACACAATGCGGATTGTGGGGGTGGGGGCGCCTTGGAAACTAAACAGCCCCGAGCGCCCTGCTACCACCGTTCCACCCGACTTGAGATGAAAATTATGCTCTCCAGATCAAATTCAAATGCTCGTAGTCGGAATACGTAAACAACGCGGCGATGCGGTGCGCGCAGCACCTGAGGACGGGACGAAACGACGACGGTTTTCTGTTGCTCCTCCTCATATTATTATTGTTATTATATTACGTTTAATTAATTACATCTGTTAGTGTTTTACTGGGGGTAGAGGGAGAAAGGGGAAGATTATAAGATAAACACATTCTCAGCTTAGAGATAGAAATCTGGGGTATCATCATCCCCCGCCCTAACCTTAAATAATAACAACACCTATGAATGCCAACGAGCGTGCATTGTACAAGAGGAAGACGAAGAAATTGAGACTGTAAACACGTGAGAATGATTCTCTCCGTTGCCTCTTCTCTATCCCTCTCCCTCACTCTCTCTCTTCCAATACAATGTTCAGTGTATCGCATCGTATGATAATATGCTTATAATATTCAAATTATTTTCAACGCAAGATTTTTACATTACTATCAAAACTGTTTACACACTTTGTTACATAGAATTTATGACTACGTTTTTATCTGCATTCATATGTGTATAAAATGATATTTTTATTGACGCAATGCAATGACTTAAATACTGTATATCTGTTTAGTAAAATAAATTCTCACATATGGGGATTTATTAAAATGCCCATATCATGGATGTTGCTTTTTATTTAAATTAATTTTTTATATGTATTTGACAAGCGCCATTCCTGACTTTACCAATTGTTAGAATACTCTTCTTCACCACCACCATTAGCATTATCATCTTCGTCTTCTTCTTCGTTCTCTTCTTCTTCTCCTCCTCCTCCTCCTCGTCTTTCGTCATATTCATCTTTTCGTTTTCCATTTCAGGACTTTGGAAATTGTCAGTTTCACCCTGTTGTGGCCTACCTAAGTATTTCTTTTATGATTTCCACAATAGATAGAATTTCCTCTTTAATTATCTTTCACACTGACCCAAATACGTCACCTTACGGCCACTTACTTTACTCCCTGAATATAACATGACCCCACCACTCACATTCAAGTTTTTACTCCCTATTCTGTCAGTTGTCGACTGAGTCATCCTTGTCCACAATCTTCACTAGTAACTTACATGCATTTTCCCGATTCCATGCGATTACACAATTCGAATTTTATCTGTTCTTGTATTCGTAAGAGCTCACTACGCTTTTTGTTTTGTTGTACCGTGGACTATGGTACACCGATTTATTTTACATCTCATATCATATTTTGTGTAATAACTAAAAGCTATTAATCTTTATACTGTGATGTAGTGTAGAATGTAGTCTATTAATTGCAGCAGGAAAATCTGTTGCTGAAAATCTTGGCACGTCTCTAAAGTAGAATCGATGCCGTGGCGTGTCATCTGCTTACACCGGACAGATTTGAATCGATGCCGCGTCCACTGTATTAAAATAAAAATAATCATCGTAGGTGGTGTCTGAGCTGACCTACCATACGGCAGAACAACATAAGAATCATTATCACATCGTCATCATCATTACAGCTCTTATTTATCCACCAAAGCAGTAGACATCTGTCACACTCTGTCAGGATCTTCCTGTCTTGTCCTTTCCTCATCCCAGCTGTATAATGTCACCTTACCTCTAGTCTATTAACTAGTAGTCTTTTCTCTAGTTTGCACTGTGGACGGGTAATTAAATAGGTGGGAATAACAATGTCAGTAATAATTAAATATAAAAATGTTACTTAAAATTGCATCTAAAACATACTTTAAGATAGTTTATAAACTACAGCCTAATTTAAATTTTATTAATAAAATATTTAGGATTCTGGGGGCTAGAACCTTCCACTGGCCCAGTTCCACTCCAACAAAGCGACAGATTCGCTTCGTAACGAAAGTTGTGTTGTCCCGCCAGTGTGTACCAAATATAATGCGTTCCGTTTTCTTTACAACAATATAATGACGAAAGAATTATTGCTTTTTATGAAAACAAAAATACAATAAAAAGACGCCGACGCTAAAGAAAGAGCAAATATCGTTTTAAAACGTAATATGCATGTCACGGTGCGTTCAATTTGCCGAAAGCGTTTTCGCCTATCTACACATACAAAGCACATACTATATATAGATATACGTATTTATTCATTGTTTTAAGCCGGGACACAAACTCGATTCTAATACTCCAAGTGTTTCCCCTGTCATTTCCGCTCTATGAACAATTTACTTTAAATGATAAAAAGGGTCAGAATATTAAAAACAACACTGAGAGAGATGGAGAGAGAGAGAGAGAGAGAGAGGGAGAGAGAGAGATAGGAGCAAAGAAGCACACACACAAACACACACACACACACACATGTACGAAATGCCACCCCAGTGAGAAATATTTCGCCCGAGTCGCCCCGAAGCGTCGTGGGTTGCAGGGGGTGGTTACGTGCTCTCTCTCTCTCTCTCTCTCTCTCTCTCTCTCTCTCTCTCTCTCTCTCTCTCTCTCTCTCTCTCTCTCTCTCTCTTTCTCTCTCGTGTTACTTACTCGTAACACAACATAACACAACAGAATCGTTATGCAAATGTAGACACGGAGATTTCCTGAAAGAAACTCCCTCAGGGGTATGTTAGTGTGTGAGTGGGGTTGTACTGAACGTTTCTCTCCACCCCGCCGCACTGCGCCACCCTCTCCACGTTTGGATCATGGCACATCATAACGTCTCACACACTCCGCGAGACACACACACACACACACTCCGACTGGAATTACCTCTGATTTATTACAATTGTTTATACTTTAGTTATATGAGATACGATACAATTTACTTGACAAAAACAGACAAGAAACGGTCTCGGGCGCGTGTTAATAAGTGCCGGGGGGGGGGGACAAAGCTTTGTTTATACAACTACAAATGTCACGCAATATCCTTTATTAATATTTATTTTGATTTTTATGGCCGATTCTACGTCAAAACACACGTAATACTCGTGTTAAACACTCATAACATATAGGCCTACTTGTTAAAAATATAATGTTTAATTCGTATAACGTATTGTAATAAAATAACAACTAAGACGTGGCTGAAAGATTGAAATATATACGTTTCTTACAAACATGTTCGATTAGGCCTATACATTGTATCGTAGAAAAGCAGGGTGATATTTATGTATAACGTAACTAATGAGAGATATAGTGAAAGAAACTAAGAAAAGAGGGTTAAGAAAAATTAAAAGTTGTTGGGAAGATTAATGTACGGAGTAAAGGAATTAAGATTCTAAAAGTAATGTGATAATTGGGTGCGGAGTAGTGAAAGATATTATCTATTTATTTTCTCAAGCCGTCTTTAGGAACTTTGTGTACTCGTCTTTTCAAGATTCTTCTGAACAAACCTGCGAAGCCTGCTCGTGTTTCGGAGAGGTTGTGCCAGTGAGCGTCTTTGTGAATAAACTCCAAGGGAAGCCTGGAGCCACTGCTTCACACGAGGAGGATCGTCGTGGCAAGAAATTCAGTCTTCCCGACCTACACACTAACCAAACACGTGGATTTCATGAGGCAGCAGCGCTAGAGGTGTCCTTAGCACCTTGGACTGTGTACGATGCCGGTAATGCGCTGTCACATATCTGTAGCACAAATATGTTAGCTTATGATTTAGAAGGCTATGCACTTGATTTTTAGTTCTACGACTAGGATGCGGCTTCATGGCGCCTTCAAGGGTTTGCCGGCAGGAACTTAAAGCCGTTGTGGTCGATAGGCACGGCCACAGTTAAGAGGGAACGGCAAGCGGTCTGTTCTAGCAAGGAGACACTTGATAAGTCTCGCGGATCCGAGACGGAACGAGTAGCTTACAAGTGTCTTATTGCTTTAAGCAGGTGGTGATCACCGGCCTGCGACCTGGACATTCCGTGTTTCATTCGACGGAATTCTGCGAAGAATTTTATTTCATTGGTTGTATTTTTCTTCGTGATTGTCCACAACTCTGATGCGTATGCAGTTACAGCGACAATTACTTTACTGAACATGTCACTTTTTGTTTCTTTCGGCATTTCACTATTGGCAAAAACATATATTTTTATATTACATAGAGATCTCAATGTAGAATACGTCCGCGAAATAATAACAAAATATGCAGACAAACACGATGAGAGGATTCAGATCCACGATAACCCAATGATGCGACACGTGGTGGAAGAAGCTCCACACGTTCTGAGGCGACTCAAAAGACAGAAGCCACATGATCTGATATCGCAATAGAAAGTAATTAATATGTAAAGATCCATAAAACTGTACGTGAGGGAAAGACAGAATAACCTTGGGATTAGCCACTGGGCTTCACCCCATCACCCGTGAAGGAAACATGAAGGAGAAGCTGCTTGATGAGCTTGCTCAGTTGTACCATTAAGGAAGGCGTTTTTAGTGGGTTAGAGTCCGACACTACTAGGAACTACGGCGTTCCTTGTGTTTGTAGCTATTTTCACCTACCTTCGAAAAAAAAAATTATATTGCTCAGTAGCTTCTCGCCGGATCTTGTTCTTTCTGTAGTTTCGTCACCTAACGTTCCGTTCTGTGACTCACTATGCCTAAATTGTTGCACTTGTTTTACATTTCCCACCATCTGTTATTGTGCATTGTTTTACGTACTGCCAATGACCTTGGTTTGTTTTGGATACACGATGTGTTTTTTCATATACAGTACTTTATTACACAGTTGTTTAATGTTGTTTCATCTTTAGCCATTGTCGCCAAGTCGTCGGTGTAACGCGTTTCTGCATCTCTACGAGCAGCGTATTTTGTACCTCTTTACTCCTTGACTTGTTTCTTCCATTGTTTTATCCAAAAGCCAAAGAGAAATTGTGACTACAATGAACCGTAGTATCTATAAAAATAAACGTAACCAATATTTAAAAATTGGTAATTTGCTCTTTCTAATCGTAGCTAAAAACGAAATTCAACAAAGAATTACGTACCCTACCTGCTTAGGTAAACACAGTGTCCTCTCTACATGTTCCCAAGAGATTTTCTAAACATTTAATTATGAGTGTGTCTTTATACGGCTGTGAAACGTGGATCATCAAAAATAAACAAGAAAGAGGCCCCGACAGCTTCGAAATTTGATTGTGACGAAGAATGATCAAGGTGAAATGGACTGATAGAGCGAATAACGATGAAGTACTAACAAAAAACAGGAGGCAGAAGGAAAATTGCTGAAAGTAATTGCCGAAAGAGAAAAACATCTTGGTTGGGGCACACATTGCTTACAAAATTGTCCGTAGCCAAGGATCATAGAGAGAAAATGAAGAAAAGACAGGCTGGGGAAGAAGAAAGGTTGAAAAGCTTCGTGATATCAGAAACGGAAGGAGCTATAGACAGATGGACAGGACCGAGATAAATGGCGAGCATCCAGTCCAGTCCAAATCTGTAGTTGACAATTTTACTAAAGAAGGAGAAGAAATTTTCTTATAGTACGTACGCAGTGCACGTTAAATTTTGTAATTCAACAAATAGTCGTTGGAAAATGTATTAAAATAAAAATAACAAACAAAAGTAAGACTAAAACAATAATAAAAACGACAACAAAATAAAAGAATCTCTTTTCTTGTACAAAACACGAAATGTAAATGGACAAATAAATAAATACATAAGTAAGAGGGAAAAACGTACAACAACACATTGAAACAACAACGACAAGAAGAATATGTGTGCGCGTGTGTGTGTGTGTGTGTGTATAAAGAGTGTGTTTAGGTTGTACGCTCACACACGAAGCTTGTTGTACCCTATCAGCGAACAGCAAATCATGAGCTTTTGTCCACTAACTCATGGCGTTACATAGGATTCACATTTAGCTGCGACCGGCGCTGCATTATACCAATTAAGTTTCAAACTTACCTCCTTGTTGTTGGCGTGAAAATTATATCACACACACACACACCGGTTTCCGTCTGTTTAGCGCACTTTTACGACACACGAGTAATTTATTTATTTTTCCACATGAACCAGCGTTTACTCGAATTTTATCTTGGTCGCGGGTCTGTTTAACGGCGCAGTATTCACCCGTTTTAGTTTTCAGCGGGTGTATTAATATCGTCTTTGTTGGCAGAAGTGTTGATCAGAATAGCTGTTACGGAAGCCGCAATAGCCATCTAGATCGGCCGACAACTTACAGAAGTTTTGTTAAACGTGGACTTGTATGAAAGGAAAAATTCTAAAAAGAAAAGTATCACTGACAAGGCCAGAGTGAATAGTTTGACAACTGACTTAGCAGAATCGGTCTAGCCCTTTCACACAAACTAACAGACTTACTTGTGAAAACATTATTATTATTGTGTACCCTCCATCGCATGTGTGCTATTGGGTAACAACTGCAATACAACGTTATATATCTTGTTTTAAACGAAAGACTTAGCTAACTTTGTAAGTAACTTTATACGAGCTAAACAGCTTAAAATTTTAAAGTTACTGTTTTCGTACTACTGGCACGGTGTAAGTCCAGCCGCATTGTACATCCAAACGGTTTACAATTAGTGTAACGTGGCTAGCACTGCGTCTAAACAGCCGAAGTCTACTTCAAAAAATTGAAAACTTTTCCAAAGTAATGGACCCGTGGCCAGTTAATTGCCAGCGTAAGACCTTTCTCTATGGATTGAACTCGCGTCCCTGAGTACCACTGAAATTACCGGCTGCAGTTTTGTGGCTAGAAAACCCCTGCGTTAATTTATTTTTACGGGTGCAATATAAATATAGTGCCTATACAGCCAACAATTACTCCAGTAGGGTAGGCAACCAATTAACACCACTATGGAATCCACACGTTTATAATTGCTACACTCTCAGCGCAACACTGGGAAAACATTATTAATGTCTTTGGCTAGTTTCTGTTTGTTGTTTGTTTGTGAGTCAGAAGATACTTAAACAAAAGCGAAAGCAGAGAAATCAAACAAGAAAAAAAGCAGAAGAAGTTGAAGGCAATTATACCGGTTGAACAATTCGTTAGCCCAATAATAAAAGTCACGATTAGGACGGCTGTGGCAGCCAGTACGTTATGTGGATAAAATTGATGTTTTGTTCAACAAAGCATAACAACATTGTTGCGCTGTGGCTCGCGCCTGCGACTGCCCTGCTCGCCTTCTTTAATCATCATTCTTTTACAGATATTCTTCTTCTTCTTTATACATTATTATTTTTGTTTTGTATAAATATCGTGTTCAATTTCTGTTATTTATTTACACACATACCCGCCTTCAAGCTTCTCCGGTCGTCTCTTTCTCTAGCTCTATCTCTTTTCGATTCATATATGTTTAAACAAGTTGACCCTCCCGTTTGACCTTTCACAATCGTTAAAGTAGCCAGCCAATACCTTGACTCTGTATTTAATTACCAGTCCGTGGAAAGCACAAAGCCATAAATTCTACGGCAAAATGTTGTGCGTGTGTGCGTGCGAATGTTTATTCTGCAACGGAGAATACTTCGTGGTTTGTTTTCTCCTTCTTCTTCTTCTTCTTAAGTTTTATTTTCTTTTACTTTCCCACCCTAAAGAATATTCACTTCACCTCAGTGCGTTGCTTGCATACTTCTATAATAAGTTGCAAAATGAAAAAAAATTCGTAAATCATTTTGTGCAAAAGATGGCGGCTTGGGTGGATACCGTAGTATATCTTTCGGTGTTTGCAAAAGGCTAACGTTTATGATGTCAGCCCGGCCGTTGTCTGGCTTATCCTATTATATACGTAAGGTCTCGCACCCGTGCTCCATTCACTGGCTGCGATCGTAAAAACCAAAACCAAACTACTGCAACAACAACTGAGTTACATATTAATCAGCTGTTGTAGTGTCGCGTCGCCCCGCTGCCGACTGTATACTCTCTAGCTGTAACCTTGTCTACCCGGAAGTGGAACACGTTTCAATTCCGGTCATTCTCGCTGCCTTGTATGTGGTAAGGAATTGACAATCAAATAGTTGTTAACTTATAGTCCAGAACTCCCTCACCAGGCAGCAAAAAAATACTAATTAGAAGACCAAAACTTTGGCTTTTAAAGATAAATACCCGGTGAAGACTAAAACTGTTTTAGATAACAACGCTTTAGAACAATTGAGACATTTTTAATATTTGAACAAAGAGGTTAGAAAATGATAAGGAAATAAAGAACAGATTTAATAAATTTTTTAATATCTGTAGTATAATATATATATATATACACAAAACACTCGGAACTGAGACAAGAAGACAAGTAGAAATGGTACAGAATTTCGTAGGTCAGCTGCTATTCCAAAACTGACATATACCTGTGAAGGGTGGATTATTTCGAAGATCAACATTGTAAAATTAGAAATGGCATTCCTTCGGAATATTTGAAAACTTTAAAACTCATGTTTGCAGTATCCAAGCCACAATTGATCTAATCACTATATTAGGCCTACCTTATTTCAGTTCCGTCTTGTGATTTCTAGTAGCTATGTGACGCGTTTCGGAACGATCGTTCCATCATCAGACATATATCCATCATAAGAGATCGTCAAACATTAACATTGTTTATTTAGAGTGAACCACATGTCAACAATAAAAACAGATTTGCATACACGTTATTTGAACAGTGTACTCTGTATCATGGGTATCCGTCGGAACTGAAGTAAGGTAATTGTACTCTTCAAGACAGACGAACAACTCAAGGTAGGCCTTGGTTTTGCAATGAGATGGTTTAGCGTAGTGTGGATGAAGAAGAAGAACGCTTTCTTATGTGCAACAGTGAAGAGTTGGACACGAGGAAGAAATTCAATTGATACTGAATTAGTTGTGTTCAGTTTGACAACTAATGAAGCGTGGGGAGTGAATTGTAAATGTTTTTTTATGCGAACATGACGTGTTCTACGTAATGAACTCGAGATATGTTGGTACCTTCTTTTCTCTTCTAATGACTCGAGATAATATACTGTATGTTGGATACTATTATAATACGCTGGATGCGCAGTGCCAATGAGCAGAAACGCAAACATCCTTTGACTGAAGGATGAGTGGTCTCAGACTCTCAGCCTATGAATGCCTGCTGTCACCTTTTCTGGCAAAGTTGTCCTGTTGAAGTTACGACATGGGAGCGTCTGCTTATCCCTCTGCACCGTTAGTAGATGTAAAAAATATGATCTATAAAATATCTAATTCTCATTTTTTAGATCATACAGAATATTTATATCTTATTTGTTTGCTTGTTATTCGTTTATTTATTAATGATTATTATTATTTTATTATCAATTTGTATACATATATATAATCATAATAGGTCTACATTTGTACCGAACTGAAAAATAAATAAAGGACATAATAAGATTATTTCCGTCCCTCCACTGAATTCTGAGAAAATTATTTTGTGTGTTTGCTTTGATCGTGAGCATATAAGTTTTCGTGCTCTTGATTAACTTTTGTCAACGTTCACTTACAAGATAACTGAACAATAACAAAACACGAATAATAAACAAGGTCATTTATTAGCGAATATAAACTGCAGTTTGCAAATAAATTTTAAGAGCCGTTTCTACATTAGAGCACAATACCCTTTACTAAATCTGTTGACAAATATTTAAAAATTAGTTTTTCAATATACGGTTAGTAGGCCTATATTTTTTGCCGTAAAATTATTTATTTACTAGTAGTATTCAGTTTCAGTGAAAAAATCCGTAATTCTTTCGTCCCTTTATTCCTCTTTTTGCAGTGTTTTTAAGTGGAGTATTGTTACCGTTTTTAACGTCAGAACGTGGGTACTTATAATCGATTCAGAAAGCCGAGAAAGCGGTGGGACTCGGAACCGCGGGTTTGTATTTCATGGAACGCGGTGTAGGTGCCGATGTCGGTTCTAGTTTATTGTGTGTTTAGCTCGGGGAACAAACGCACGAGGACTGCAAACCTCTCCTCCTTCGCTACAATCATTAGGCATTAACTGCTTATTGAAAGCGCATGTTTTCCCTTAACTGTTCAATAAATACCCCGCGCCACGGAGGACGTCTTCTTTGTGTGTGTGTGCGTGAGCGTCACGTGCGAACATCAATTGCACTTTTTACTTATCGCGAATACAACAACAACAACAGCGACGACGACTACGACAACAGACAGAGACACAAACACATACACTCCCGCCTTATCATCGGCCGAACACAACTCTGAAACCAAACGAAGGTACAAATAAGCTCAAACGTGAACGGAATATAAATGTATTAATAGATACGACGCGCGAAACAAGGAAATCTAATTGAATTTCTAGACAGTTTGTTTTATTTGTATTTTTCCCCCGCTTTGTAAAGTTAAGCGCGCAACATTTTGTTGTATTGGCAGCTATCGAGATTCGTACGAAACAGACGTCGCGGTATTGAGTCACCGACTGTTATGGTTAGGTCTGTAGCAGAATAGTATTTTACCTACAAGTAACATCGGTATATGATTGTAGTAGACTGCTACACAGTTTTTAATTGTCGTCGTCAATATTAATCTTAATATTTAGTTTTCCACTGAATAAATAGACTATAATAAACACTGGATATGCAACAGGCATACTTTACTTTTACAAATAGCACAGGTAAAACAGGATTTCACTCAGAAAGAGTAGGACGAGATATTGTATCGCTGGAATACGTAAATTAAAGATTATTTACTTTACAGGATTTCACTCAGAAAGAGTAGGACGAGATATTGTATCGCTGGAATACGTAAATTAAAGATTATTTACTTTACAGGATTTCACTCAGAAAGAGTAGGACGAGATACTGTATCGCTGGAATACGTAAATTAAAGATTATTTACTTTACAGGATTTCACTCAGAAAGAGTAGGACGAGATACTGTATCGCTGGAATACGTATATTAAAGATTATTTACTTTACAGGATTTCACTCAGAAAGAGTAGGACGAGATACTGTATCGCTGGAGTACGTATATTAAAGATTATTTACTTTACAGGATTTCACTCAGAAAGAGTAGGACGAGATACTGTATCGCTGGAATACGTAAATTAAAGATTATTTACTTTACAGGATTTCACTCAGAAAGAGTAGGACGAGATACTGTATCGCTGGAATACGTAAATTAAAGATTATTTACTTTACAGGATTTCACTCAGAAAGAGTAGGACGAGATATTGTATCGCTGGAATACGTAAATTAAAGATTATTTACTTTACAGGATTTCACTCAGAAAGAGTAGGACGAGATATTGTATCGCTGGAATACGTAAATTAAAGATTATTTACTTTACAGGATTTCACTCAGAAAGAGTAGGACGAGATACTGTATCGCTGGAATACGTAAATTAAAGATTATTTACTTTACAGGATTTCACTCAGAAAGAGTAGGACGAGATACTGTATCGCTGGAATACGTAAATTAAAGATTATTTACTTTACAGGATTTCACTCAGAAAGAGTAGGACGAGATATTGTATCGCTGGAATACGTAAATTAAGCGTTGGCTCTAGACTTTGCTTGTATGAGACCGCAACAAACCATCTTTGGTTTAATCCTAGGAGATGATGATGATGATGATGGTGGTGGTGGTGGTGGTGGTGATGATGCTGATGATGATGATGATGATGATGATGATGATGATGATGATGATGATGATGATGATGATGATGATGAAAAATATCAATAATACTGCTGAAAAGTGTAAACAGTTTCCTTATGTGACAGACACTTTTGGGGCGGCTAATAGCGATCACCCGATATTTTCGACATTGTCTCGAAGTCGGACGCTTTCTCTGCAACCCTGCCTCTCTGTTGTAAATTGGACGGTCTTGCACGGAGCAAGGAAAACGGATGTGTACACACTTTTACGCTTTTTATGCTAAGCGGCAGCCATGTCACGTGGGGCTTTGCCCACTGACTGTTTTCCCAGTTCTTTCATACATAAGCCGAAGGGACGGAGAGGTGTGGCTTGAGTGAAGCGCTGGAGTGACCAGCTCTAGACTTTGCTTGTTTGAGACCGGAACAAACTATCCTTGGTTTAATCCTTGCAGATGATGATGTGATGATGACTGCAAGCATATTTAGGAACTGCAAGTGTTTCTATATGTAGTCTGGTGTTTAAAAATCTACATCGACAAAGACAAATTATTATACATTACCGACTTTAGATAAGTTTATCGACTTAGATACAGCCTAAAGAAAGCAACATTTCCAGTTAGTCTGCGACACCACTGATAGTACTTTAAAAAAACCGTTACCGGTATGAACTTAATAAAGTATGGGCTACGCTAAGACTGATAAATGAATTAGAAACCTGGTTCAAACCACATAAAGCTGCCTAATTAGGATTTAGTCGGCGGTAATGTTTGTGGAAATAACAGCGGATAGGTAAATAAAGAATATCTTTAGACGTGGACACATTGAAAGAATCCCCAAAACGTTATTGTGTATGATAGTATGATACAACATCGGTTCTGTAAATAGTAATTTAAAGCAACAGTCTTTACTACAAGAAAACGTTGCTGTCCATAGGTCAGGTTTAATAAATCTCCAATCCCAACAAGTTCTCAAGTAAAATACAGCTTGACGTGCGCTCATAAAAGCAGAAAATCAGCAATTAACATTAAAATTTACACAGATTGTTGGTATGAAATCGTAGTTATCACTAGAAAGCAAACTAATGTCTAGTGATAAATGGAATGTACGAATATGAACATTAATTTAGAAAAAAATCGTACAAGGATATTAAAAAAAACAATCTGGACATACAGAATCGACCTATTGGGCTGTGCCGACCATCCAACACAAAAATACTGTAAACCTGCAAATGAAAGGTTTTAAAAAGCTCCGTACTACGACGAATGTCCCGTGGTGTTTTCCAACCAATCTGTTCATGAAGATATCATTCATCAAAGCCGTTGTAAGTCGCAGATCTCGGATAATCAGCCGTGAAACCAACCAATTATGCGTTTATCCAACCAACTCAGGGTGATAATAAAACTTAAAAACACTGGCCGAAAGACTTAAATAATAATGGCGAACTGTCAATCCTCTTCTTACATCACGTCACCTTGTATTTTATTTGATAAATGGATTGTAAATAACAAATAAAACAAAACACAAAATATCGGTGATCGAATTGTCCACGATAGTATAGGGCGTATGACTACTGAGCACGAAGCAGGGTGCCTTGGAAGGTTTTCTGCGTATATACCCAAGTGACGAAGATTCTGAAAGACCAAATAAAAGTCGGCAAGACCTTGACAAACGGAACATACAGATTCACATAATATTTGAACGGAAATATAAGACAAGAAAAAATTACGATTAAGTGGCATGAACCTTGTCATTTAGTGACGTCACAGTCACCAAAGAGATATCATCTGTGTGCAGAACAAACCAATCAAGCGGCTTCGCCGCCACTCGGAATGCATAAGGCACACCGGCTCCCTCATGTTTACTTGTGACTGGTAATATTTCATGCTTTCTGTACCGCTCGCTGACAAATTGGACATCATAATTTTAACATTTTTATTACGCGCACGTTTCAAAACTGAAATAGCCAGTATCGATACTAAGACAAACATTAATATAGGCCCGACATCATTTGTTCTTACTGACCGACGTATAGCCTACACGTGCATCCGTAAATCACTGTATGACTCTCTCTTCCCCCCTCTCTCCCTCTTTCTGTCTTACTCCTCACTTTCTCTGTCCATCCGTTTAATGTTTCTCGTTATACGTACCCATCAGAGACGTGACTAAAGAAAATCGAAAGTATCGTCATGTGCATAACAACTGGAATCTTAATTGTAATAGGACTAGCAGCCATGGTTTCGATACTTCAAGGCGTATTTGATTTTGAAACGTACATTTCTACAATATTTTTTCAATACATAACACGTTGGATCACAGCTACAAGTTGTAACGATATTAATCGTTACGTCTTATTTAAATGTTAATTCTCACTTCGGATTCGTCAATTTGTAACACGTTAATTGTGTTACCTAAATGTTACGTTAGGTGCACTTATTTTACATACACCGCCCGTTGGAAGTGTCAATTTGTAACAAATAAATAATGTAGCGACTAACTCGCACTGGAGTCGTCAATTTGTAATTATTAATATGTTATGTTGAACGGCGAATGGTTTTGTAATCTGCCGCTCGCTCCCACTTACGTACCGTTTCCGTGACGTCACTCAACGTTGCCAACTGTCGTGGTGTCAGCTGTAATCTGTGAACTTATTTCCTAAATGGAACAGCAATAATAACGACGGAAATATAACATCAAACATATATCCTTATAGAAATCCTTTATTCAGAAAAGCACTGGTTAATTGTTTCTTAAATTTGATATGATAATCACAATTGTGGCGTAAATTATACGTCTTCTTTTTACCAGTTGGTAGTAGTAGAAAATATTCAGTATTCTGTCAGACCAAAAGAATGCTTTCGTTAATGTTTCTATTAAAAATAAAGTATCTCAAGGCGTATATGGTTCGGGGATTACATTTAAACAAAATATTATTCTATAAATCAAAATACAAGTTTTACAGTTAAAGGATATTACAAGGTTAGAGTGTAACGTGCACACAGGCAGTCGTATAGTGATTACTGGTTGTGATAGGTTATGTCCTATTAGGTGTTTAATAATTATTATCCAAATCAAAGGTTCTTGTGGTGTTTGAAAAGGTGTCAATCTCAAATCGTGTTATTAGTGAGTGTTCTTAGTGTTGGTGTGATATGGTGTCTGTAGTTTTAGTTGGTTAGTACTTAAAAAGTCGTGTATACAAAAGTGGGTGTTGATACACAATATAATAAGATGTCAAAGTCACTAAATCCTCTTCTTTGTATGGTTCGCGGTCGAAGATAGGGCCCATGTTCGCTTCAGTCCTTCTCCCTGTTCTTGGGTCTTCTATTTCATATAATGGGTGTTCTTCACTTGGTGTAAAAAGTTCGTGTTATGTATCTCTATCTGTATCAATATGTCTGTATCGTGTTTTCACTGTTTATTCTTAATTATGTTAGACGTTTTACAAACGCGTCTATCCGCTATGATCGTTGTCAAAGAAGTCTCATTTTATTTATTCGAAATTTCTGGTTGCTAAGGGTAAACTTGGAATCTGGTTGGTTGATTCGGATATACATTGTCATATACTTTCATTATTTCAAAATCTAAATTTGTTCAAAACCTTTAAATTAACATAACTTTTCTGTACTGAATGGGAATTTAAAACCATTATCAGCATTATTTTGATCTTTACATTTGTGACATTTAGACACTAAACATGCCTACCTTTACTTAAGAACTACAGATGTTACAATTTTGTTATTTGAAATTTTCTTAAATAACTTGAGATGTATTATTTTGTTTCTATATTCGTTGTGTACACTATTAACTATGAATATATTTATCCTTCCACATTTGTTTTACAAAATCCCTAACATTATTATCTAAAATTTACAGAAGTTGGTTTCACCTGGCCTATGTACTGGTGTTATTTTCATCACCATGTTTAAAACCTTTAACAGTTAAATTAACTTTTAACAATCATAAAAACTGTTTAACATATAACATTATTTTAACAAAACAAAAAGATATACTATTCTATTAGTTTAATTTCATGCCCACATGGCTATGATTTTACTGAACCTTTGAACAAATAAACTGTTTTTTACTTAAACTATACAATTGTTTGACACTTAGCAATAACATCTTTTTATAGTCTATTTTGCTTTGCCAATCAATTTATCACTGTTTAACACAAGTTCTATGGTGATATATTTGTTAACATAAAAATGAAATTAATATCAGTTAATTGATATTCTCTTAAAACAACTGCTTCACCTGCTACATACAAAAACAACATAAATACCATGATAATAAAACAACGTGCTAAAACATAATAACATGCACATTTTTATAAAATAAATTATGCATTAATTAATTAGTCTTCTCTCAGTTAATTGATTAATTATTCTAAAACTGTCTATGTTATGTTTCACATTACTTGTCACTATGTTTATCGTTTACCCTTCTCACTGAACACTTAATAGTTTGTATTCGTAAACATACTTATTTGTTTTTATAGGTTTTTACAATGTATTGTCATTAAAAGAACTTCACTCTTGTTATAGAAATGTTATTGTGAACAAGTTATTATTTGTTGTTTTCTGGACAATCTTATGAACACTATCTGTTACAATTAGTTATATGGTTCATGTATCTATAATAAGGTGTGTTATATTTTCATTACATCAATTAAATTAATCATTTACTAATATTTCTTTTACATAGTATTACATGTTTGGGTCTATTATCCCTCAATTTGTATTTTGATTATCTTGATATTATGATACATTGAATGAAACCATTTGTTTCTTTATAGTACTGGTTCATAAGCCGTCTGTCTTTATAATTATTTATTTTGTCATTATTGAAAGTTCATGTCATAATCGGGGTTGAATGTATTTTGCATCACTTTGCCTAAATCATTAATTTGGGTACGGTCAGTTGTCTTACTAGTCAGTCTAAAATGGTTAGTCGTTCCTCTTCACTATCATCTTGGAAGATATTGTTCTTCTTGTTTAGCTTCTCATCCAAAGTCTTCATTAAATCAGGTACGATATTAAGTTGTTCCAAATGTAATGTTACAAAGTTCACAGGTAAAACCATGGTTTCGACACCACAAGACGTTGCATTCGATCTTTAAACCTAAACGTCGATGGTAGGTTATCGATACTGCTACATGTGGTTACAGTTTTGGCCACGGTTCTGACACCACAAGACGCTGTATTTAATCTGAATCGTTAACTCCGTTGCTGCGTTACCATTACATAACTGAGACATTGCCTTCACGAACGTAATTTGAGATGTGTGCAAATTATAGTTACTTATTGGGTCGTTAAATCTAAACTATGACGGTAGGTTGTCTGCTTGAGAATTAAGGCAGACAAAATATCGATAATACACAAATTTGGAGCTGTTCTCTTGCGAATTTTTAGATATCTGGTCCATCAGACCTGTTTATTTGCTCGGCGAATTGCAATCATCAATTGTACTTGACTTTAAATTGATAAAAATTTTAAATTAATAGAAACCTATTAATTTTATTGGTTTTTACGTCATTAAACTCCTCCAGCCAGAACCAGCATGTGTTTCTTTAAATTTAAGTAATAAATTAAAAAATTGACTTGACGTGAATCACCAGTGTGTAAAAAATATCATTAGCCCTGTGGTGTGTAGTCTTCCCCAATATCATCAAACCTTCTTGTTATGTTAAGGAATCGTCAGTCGTATATCAAACTACCACAATAAACTCGTATCCATTAAACTCCATTCAAGTCGTATCAGGAGACTGTCCAAGTACAAGAGGTACATTAGTACAACTGCGACTCAAAAGTTGAGAACTTCTTTCGTGTTTGATACTATTTCGTCTTCCTCGCGTACACGATTTATGGAAACTCGTAACGTATGTATATGTATATGTAAAGTGTAATTACTTCGTTGAGTCAATTAAAGCAAACAACAATAATTATTAGAATAATCCGCGCGGCGGGCAATGAGTTTGGTACACGCGACTTTCGTTTTATCATTGCCCCGTCCGCCCGTTTTGCACCAATAACACAGAACACGTTTCCAGCAATGTACGGTCTTATCTTTAATCAGATTGTACGGAAACCGCCACACACACACATCAAACTCATTTTAATAAACTTAAGTGCTAGCCGTTACTGACAATATAACTCAACAAAACGATATTTACACAAGTAACGATAGTGTATCCTGTCAACTCGTTTAAATATGTGTGTGTGTGTGTGTGTGTGTGTGTGTGTGTGTGTGTGTGTGTGTGTGTGTCGCAATGTAATATAACCCGATACAGTGCTCGGGCACACGTACATAAATTATCATTAAAAAGACTTAATAGAGTTTGTATATCAAATGAGTATTGGCGACGGCCGCGGCACTATTCAAGTGGGTCGCGAAGTACGTATAGCCTATACTATTGGCACAAGACCACACACACACACACACACGCGCGGACATGGGTGTGTCCTCGGCGAGTGGGCAAATTTGATACAAAACTACGTGTCGAACACAACGAACGAGCCAAGAGAGCACACACACAAATGATAAGATTTATTCTGTAGGTATAATTCGTCGTCACTTTGATTATGCTAATTAATACACTGTGTTTATCCTGTGTCTGTGGTTGCGTGTCGGTATGTGCGCTGACTTGCGTTTCCTTTTTGTTTTGTCGGACAACACTGTACCATACACATCGCACGTAACTTACGAGAAGCAGTCAAAAACTTAGTTGCACTTAGGCCTACTTGCACAAATTATTTTTTTTTTTTTCTAAAAGAGATATTTTTATGAAATTTGTTCGCAACACTGGTAAGCCTCCATTTCCATCACCGGTGGTAAAGTTTTCCTCTTGGTTAGTCTGTTGTTAGCTGCAAAACGTGTCACGTCGTTTGCAACCAGCGTTCAAATTAAAAATCCGCGCAGTGACTCGTTTTCTGTGGGTCAAATCGTACTAAAATCGTGGGTCGTATAGCAAAATATGGAATTTTTCCAAAGTGGAGTTCATATTTATAATAGTTTGAAGAACGTTCCAAGACAAGTACTTGTAACAGCGTATAATACCGCGGCCAGACCTATTCTACTATATTTTTGTGATTGGTGAATTGACAGCAAAGCTAGTTAGTTCAATTGACCCGTCACAGATTCCTTTTTTGCGGAAAGTTAAACGTCGCTTGAGGAATGCGATTATACAAGATGTCTTCGGAGTCAGCAGTATCATGAATGACATAGACACGCGTCAGAGGAAATGGAGACAGCATGTAGAGAGAATTTCAATGGGACCAATTCCAAAAGGACCGTTAGAGTATAAGGCTATGGGGCGAAGAAGTATTGGAAGACTTCGGGGAATATGGAAAGGTAGCCGTGGAAGTGGAAACAGCCAAAGGATCTAATCTCTGGCAATATAGAAGAAGAAGGAAAAAGAAGAAGAAGAAGATTTCATAATTGGCTTCGACGGTGGCTTAAATGTATTGAAAACAATGATTATTATGTTGAACAGTAGTTAGGATATTTTGGGTTCAATTTTTCAGCCTTTGGGTTCAACTATTACCAGATGCTGCAACTATTACCAGATGCAAATAACGTATGAAACGTTATGAGAACTCTTTAACATCAGACAGGACATGGAACCCAAAGAAGAAGAAGAGCAACCGGTCATGTGAAGAATAACTGCCGTGGCTCTACTTATGAAGTCAAGCAACACAAGCGTGGATGGGCGACCGCGCGACGGGTCACACACAACCATAAGTACAGACATAATGAAAGACGAATCGATTCGATTATGGTTCACATAATTAGTTAACAACTAATAATAGCTCTTTAAAAAGAAATATCGTTTTCTTTCAAATAAATTATTTGCATGAGCGCGTTCGATTTGTTAACAGACAAATTATCACTAGCAACAGAGGAAATTATTGATTCCGTTCGTCACAGTATTCTTACTCCGACGACTGTCTTTGTGCGATGATAAACAAAAAGTAGAATAGAAATAAATGTATTGTGTGCGAGGCAGAGAGAGAGAGACCGCTTTGTAAAATAATAGTAATAAATGTTAAACACGATCGTCTGGGGGAAATACAAACCTTTCTCGACACAAACGAAATCTTTCACGTTCCTTTCTGGTATTTTTCTTGTTTTATTCGTTTTAATTTTTTATTTTAAATTCAAAGAAGAAGTTTTAATATTAAAATTATTATTGTTGTTCTTGTTGCTGTTTGCGACCGTGAAAGGAAAATATATCCATTCGCATCACGTACAAATCATTATTTAGCTAAACGCAGGTAAGCGGCGAGAGAGAGAGAGAGAGAGAGAGAGAGAGAGAGAGAGAGAGAGAGAGAGATGTAGTTTTTGTTATGATTTGTAGATTGGTTTGTCCATTGTCTTGCCACGCCTCGGCAATCAGCGCCACGACGACATGATCTTTCATTTCTTGTTCTTCTTCTTCTTTGTCTTCATCCTCACTTGATTCGAAATTATTAAAAGCATTAAGAAGGAAGGCTCCCTCTACACGCCCACCCTGATAGCACCACTGCCGACTGCCGCCACTGCGTTTGTATGCGTATTGAGACTTAGTCCTGCGTTTTGTTTTGTTCTTTTGCAGTTTTCAGCTGCCCGTGACTTCAAATCTGAATATAAAAACAATGAGACCGTGGTAGTTTTAGAAACAGATTCAGTACAAACCAGAATTATTTGTCACTGACAACCAAACGATAGAGAAATATCGTTAACATACTTTAAATACTGAAGATGAGATATAAGTCTTCAAAAACGACGAAGACGAAGAAGAAGATGAAAAGAAAAAATTAATCGATTAACTTGTTCACAGTACTAACCAGTTCGCCAGTAATAGTATGGATATCTACTGAGGTAAAGGAGCCGAAAAAGAAAAAGGAAAGACGTCAACAAAGAAGAAGAAAAATGAAGCGAAGAAGAAGAAGAAACGTGTTAACTCTCGTCAGTTAACGACATCTACAAGCTGGAAAACTGAAGAGCAATACAAACAAGGGACATGGGCAGAAATGGAGTACATAATTAAAAGACGCAGCAGTAGAGAACGAATTAAAAATCACGAATTTAATGTTATTACACTTTTGATCTTCGAACTAAAATGGTGAAACTGTGATATGAATACGACAAACGTCTTTAATCTGTCCCTTTAAAAAAATGCCAGTCACTGCTACATTCGTATAAAAATTAAAAATTTAAGGACACTCAATTAGGATTATCCTACAGTTTTGGTTGTCTGTTTTGTGGAGTAAACATCCTTTTTCAGTAGCAACACTGTTTTTCGATTTAACACACGTAACTTTCGCCCGTACTACGATGGGGCATCGTCAGTGGCTAAACTGAGACTGTGGCCGCTCAGGATGCCTCCTCCTCGTATTATGGGCGAAACTTCTGTTTTTTTTTTTTTTTAAGAGAAATAAAATGAGTGTTGAATCGTAAAACAGTTTCGTTGTTATTAACGTAGGCTAAACCACGAACATTTTACGAGCGCGGTCCTTTTGCAGTAACGCAGCATTTTTATACCATTATTCAGTCTATAAATTGTTCTAAATGTTTAAAAGTAAAAACAAATAACTCAAGATAGAACAACAAGAAGGAAAAATAATTGACAAGACAAAAACGAAGTAAGAACAGAAAGCTGAACTCACGGCAGACGGACTGTAGTCCGGTAAGCCACGGTAATTTAGGAGTACGCGTACAGTGGAATGGAATGGAAACACAGGTGGTGCTGTAGTAACAGAGCATTTGGAAGGGGCGTGGACGCGACCACTTAAACTGGGACTTCTCTAACTATAGGTTTGTGCTCTTCCACCAAATTATTACAATCAAACCAGAAAGCGTGATGCTCAACACAAAACCAAATGAAAAGCTTTATCATACAACAAAAACGCCAACAATTTAAACTCGTGAACATAAGAGACGTTTATATCTCTTCTCTTTCGTGTCGTCTCCTCTCTCTCACTCCCTCGTTTCAATTTCACTCCCTCCCCCAACAATTACTCCTTTATATGTTGTTCCTACTATCTCTGTTTCTCGGACTCGACGTCGGTCTGTGAGAACACATTGTCCTTCAAGCCAACAGCGCGCTTAATAATATGTAATTTAAGAAAATACTATAAACGCTTTTCTAATTTATCATCAGATATTATTAATTTTAGAATCGAAGGAAGATTATTCTATTAATTGTAACCTATATTCGATTGAAATTTTTTTGTCGTGGGAAAATTAGTTTCCTCGTATACGAACGCACGTACGCGCGCGCGCACACACACATACACACGGATTCTCTTTTTCAAATATATAGTTTTATTAATTTTGACAGAGATTAACTTTCAAACAGATCATTAACTTTCAAAGAGATTAATAATTTTGACAGCGGAATAGACAATTGTGGGACGTTTAGAATAATTTTTGTTACAGTCGCGCGAAAAGTATAACTACCGTTGAGAAGGCTTTGGTATAACAATGTGTTCCCTGCGGGAAACAGACACTCGTGAAATCACAGTGTTGTTGCCACAAATAGTATAAAATACATCGTCACTTTTAGTGAATCTGAACCGTCGTGTCGTTGCCAAGCTGCTGTCGGCGCAGGCCTTTACTTAAATTACATACACGGATATGGCATATTGATGAAAGGTCAACATAGGACAAACTTTTATAAACAGATGCATATGAAGAATTAAAACGTTTTATAGTCAAAAGATACAACAAACATCGAGCTGTGGAAGAAGGAGAAATTTAAGAACGAATTAAGAGAAGGAAATAACAATCGATGTGTCTTGTCCTAAGGAAACCTGATGCAGATACGACAGAAGACCAAACAGAAAAAGACGACTGTTTAGGCAAGAATTCTAAAGGGGGGAATTGGGGAAAGTTGGAATGTCATGGAAGTGAATTACCAAACTAGCCCAATAGCCGCTTCGTACAGGCCCTATGCTCCAAATAAACCAAAAGGAAACAATTCTTCTCTTCATTTGTTACTGGACTCTTAATTTTCTCAACTATTGTCTACATGTTTCATTTTAGTAATTGTTTACAATTTTTCGTGATTCGCAAGGCAGTGGATTCTTAAAAAGCTGACTTGGGTCCGACTACAACATACGTATTTTTACGACTCGTGATTACTTAAAATTTTCCCTATTTGTAAGGCAGTAATTTCTACTGTAATCACGAGATCGATTCTAAAGGGTGCTGTTCAATTATGCCAGATTACGCCGGTGTGTGTGTGTGTGTGTGTGTGTGTGTGTGTGTAGCGCGCCCGCCTGTTCGATTCATTAGTGTTGTGTGTCTGCAGCACAGAGCGCTGTCTCACTTAGCGTTGCCCCATGTAAACAACACGTCTCGAACCCGCGTCGCGAGACGGCGCGTCGTCATTTATTTTATGTTACGATATTAAGAAAAATATTTTTTCTCTGCGCGGGGACAAGCCACAGACTGCGACTACGATGTACTGTAAATTGTGCCTCTAAATTTCGCTGCGGTTACGACACAAATGGCCTGCTCATGCTCTGTGTGCGCGCGTGTGTGTTTGTGTGAAAAGGAATACGAAGTAAACACCGAGAAGGAGAAGAATAAGAAGAAGAGTTTCTATATAAATATCTGTGTAGGATCTAAAGCGATCAAGGTAGCCAGCCGCACACGGCGATTGCAATCAGCGCAGTGTTGTGGCCACGACCGCTTGCTGCAAGTTTTCATTATTATCAATATCGATCTGAATACGAAATGATGCCGGCAACACCAGCCAGCGTGCTGCACTGCACTAAACCACGACATTATAACATATGTACACGCGCGCTGTTGATACAATAACAATAGCCAATCGGACTCGGACGACCGTCAGTGTTCTTGGCGTTGTTCTACTGCAACCATTTTAACATAATTTACAGTGTAAGGCAATGAAGAAATTCAGAAGAAGCAAACTGCCGAGTGCCTAAAATTATACACACCAGTGATATGAAACGAATACTCGAAATTGAATATTGGCCAAAATAATTCTCTATGGGTGTGAGAATCGACTTCCCAGCACAAGCCGCGGGAAATGAGATTTTTCAGTCACATGCCAGGTTATTATAGGCCTACTGTTCAGAATCATAGAAGAAATGGAGAAGTAGACAAGAACTGAATGTTATGAGTATACTCGATAAGATCGCCCAATATCGACCAATATTTTAGGAACATCCTTAGCGAATGCATGACTTAACTTAGCGACCTCATCCCCAAACAACTATTGAATTGTAAGCCGAATGGACGGAGAGGTGCGGGACGTCCGAAGACGCGGCTGTGGTTAGAGACGAATTAGAGGTGCTCTAGTCTATCTGCTCCAGACCGGAACAAACCAGTGTTAGTTTAGTCCTTGTAGATGATAACGACGACGACCAAGGCCCCTACAATGGACGGACGGGGAAATGTGGACACCCAAAGAAGCACTGATGTGACCTGCTCTAGTCGATTTGCTTCGAAACCAGAACAAACCATGTTTGGTTTAATTCTTGTTGACGATGATGAAACAAGAAAATAAGAAGAACCCCCACTCCATCAGGTAGACCGGTCAGGGTAAGTTCCTTATTAGAATAAACGTGCCAGCAAATTTGGTGTGTAGGCTTTGGCCCCGAAAACCTTGTTTCTTAAATTCAGAGAGAAAATTAAGAACGTAAGAGACAGTCCTATCGTAAAAACTGGCCAATACTGGAAATAATACGAAGAAACGATTAGAAGAAGCAGAAAAATGAAGTATGTCAAAGAAGCAAGGAATAGTAATCTGCTGACAGAAAAAGAAGTGATGAATCTAAAAATTCTCCGACCACAGTTGACAAACAATTCATTTGACAGTCCGGTCTTCGGTCTTCATAATTACAAAGTATAATAAAGGAATTAGATTGAATTATAAATTATTTAAACAACAGAAATGGTTGCACCTCCTCGGATCAAAATTTGTCGGATTACAAAGATTCCGCCGAGCGGAGGGTGTTATTTGAATATTTGGGAGCAAACACTATCGAAGAGGGTGCTTGAAATTCAAAGTAAAATGGCGAAGACCGGTCCCGGAAGTGATGGCAGTAGGAAGTTGTCGAGGACGCGAAAAATCTTCTAAAATTTCGCAACTAGAAAGGAGCGGCTGCAGACGTGGTCTGTAGGAGGCCAAATCCCGGAAAGGGATGTAGCGCCAGTAGAAGAACGTTCTGCAAGCCCAGTATGCTGCACTTCCGTCTGAAGAGGTCCCCAGGATCTGATGATGGAAACGTCACGAAAAAAACGTGTTCAAAGGATGACAGCCCGAAACGCATCTCACGCAGGAGTATACGCAGATACCTCTGCTTCTTCTTCTTCTTCTTCACTCCATGGCTTGGGCTATAGCCCGTTCCGACTTCACAGAGTCTCTGACCATTTTTTCCAGGGTCTTCCACGATTTCTCGCCCCCATTGGCCTATATTCAAACCCTTGTTTAGGAATACGCGTGACTACCATGCGTTCCACATGGGACTTCCAATTCTGCCAGTATTCCTTTATTCTCTTCAGAACCGACTGTAACTTCAGGTCTTTCCTTATGTCGTCGTTTCGTAGACGATCTCTCAAACTACATCCCTTAACTGCTCTTAAAAATTTAATTTCCGAAGCCTGTATTTTTGAAATATTATTTTTGCATTAGAGTTACACATCCATACATTAAAGTCGGCACAGCCACGACCTTATAGAAGTTTAGCTGTCTCTTGCTCTGCGTTTTATTCTTTATTAGTCGTCTTTACCTCTGCTTATTCTTAAAATAAAATATGGGTAAAGTGACAAGTTGAGTTATCCATAAAAATTCGATTGTAACATTAAAGCTCCAGGTCCTTCCATAGTACATAATGAAACGCTATGTTCTTCTGGGCAACCTCAGCCCAGCAGTTCTTATTCTAGAGTCACCAGTTTAAAAGCCCTACACCATTTCCACTATACCTCTGCAGCCACAGAACAACACATATGATTATTGTGTCAATTAAGCCACTGACACTCTCTTCTGACGAGACATTTCTTCATCATTATTATTTTTTATTAATATTAAACAGTTCGCCATTGTTCACATTGTTTGTATCTTTTCTTCAAATCCTCTGCGTTTTCTCCAGCTACATGTCTCCGGAAGAATTTACGCAATCAATGTTTCTGTTTTATTCTAAAAACAGTGTGACATGTCCAACAAAAAAAGGTTTCACGAAATTTTTCTTTGATTTGTGTCCTTGAGCTTAGCAGCAGTCTCTTGTTTTCTGACTAGTGCTTGTCAACGCTTCGACTAATCAAAATTCACCGAAATGTGTGTCGAAAATGTTTAATATTTCAATATGAAAATAAAACAGTTATGAAATCTTCACAGCATCAAAACAAAACATAGAATTAAAATTTTTAGACGAGAATCGAGTCCGTGGACATGACTTCAGCGGACACGGGCAGGCATGACATTTTCTCAAAATCACCAACAGCTGGTGATATTGATAGCTTATAGTCCGTATAACTTAAATGTTTACTGTAACTGCGCGAGCTATTCGCATCTCACGTAATCAAGAAAACAAAATCACTCACCTTTTTCGTAGTTGATTTGCCTCTCCTGTTGCCTGGCGTTGTCGGCAGCCACCTTCAACAGACCCTGAATATTCCTGAGAAGGGTCTCCGTGCTGGATATGGCTGTAGGATCGGGCGCTGCCGGTGTCGTGTTACCGAGGGTTGAATAGTTGAGGGCGTGCGGCGAGACGCTGCCGATGCCGGCTTCTGCCGCGTCGCTCAGTTCTGTAACACATCATGTCGCCTTAGTTAGTAACTGGTGTAAGACGTTGAGGAAGTTGTCAACAAAGAAACTGTCAAGCCAAACACATGCTCTAGTACAGTGATTCCGCCTACCGGGGTTCCGCGACCCCTACGCGGAAGGGAGTCCACTGAATGAAGTTAAATTATTAAGAAAAGTTTTACAAACAGCTTTTTAAACAATTTTAGTAACAGCCTGTCCTTAATACTCAAAACGTTTTTAATTATGTAATATATAAAATGTATATAAAACAGAAGTAAGACGTTAAGGAATATTGAATAATGTTTAAGTAATTTTTAATTTAAACGTCGTTCCTTACGTAATACATACGCGTCATTTTGTCAACTACTTAATGGCTTATGTATTATTGTATTGTTGTTCGTCATTTTGTCAACTACTTAATGGCTTATGTATTATTGTATTTTTTACGTTTACGTGGTAAAAGTTATGACAATGTGTCTGTAAAGAACGCTATACCCTTTGTTATACAATGATGTTTTTTTAACGAATTTATACTTTATTATAAAAAAATGTCTTGCGTGTCTTGAAATTCCAAAACGTGATCGTATTGATGGCTATTAATTTTCAATATAATAATTGATAATTCATGAGTAAGGAGAGCGTGCTCAGTTCTGCAACAAAATGCCATTTAATACAATTTATGCAATTAGGCCTATATTAAATTGTATTACTAACACCATAGTTAGTAACGGGTGTAAGACATTAAGAAAGTTCTGAAGAAATTCAAGTGTCTCTAGTACACTTCATCTGCTAAACTTAAGAAATGTAATATTAACAAGCAAACTAAAATAACAGGAATCTTCCGTCCGCGAGAATAGTCACATAGGAACCTACGGATCAGCGACTTACTGGTGATTTTCGATCTGAAACACTCATCTCTTCTTACTTTCCTATTGTCTTCCAATCACCAACTAACAGAAAATGGAGGGAAAGCCGAGAGATGAGGTAAAGGGGCTGATAAACGTGAGTTACAGGAGAATGGGAACAGAGATCCTAAAGAGAGTTGAAAGGGTAAGGAAGAAGTGAATACATGAGAGCTTTAGTGTTCGCAAGAAGGCCAGCAGCAGAATGCGTAAGGAAAATATCGTTCTAAATTGCGAAAGTTAATTAATTTGAACAGTACTGTTGGAAATAAAATCCGAGCTATTGGGCCGTGTGGTCCACTGAAGTTGTTATCTTCAGACGTTTGGCCTCACTCTGGAGGTCATCTTTTGGAGGCCTCACAGTTGGTGGCTAAACATTCTTTGCCACGGTACTGTGGTTACTGAATAACATCATGTCAGTTGTGTTGAATCGTTTTATTTATTGAAGATGACCTCCAGAAACGTCTGAAGATAACAACTTTAGTAGAGTACGGCCCAATAGCAGGGATTTTATTGTTGGCGTCGGCCGCGAGAGCCTTATGAAAAGTACCGGTACTGTCTACAGATATACAAATAATACAACGTAAAGTGTAACAAAATAATAAAGCATAATAAGGTATACGTATAACAAGAGTTGTACAATATTGTTTACGTTATAATGCTATTATGGCATTTATTTTTCTAATGGAAAAAGGACGTATTATAATTTATATAAATTTGTATTAATTTTATAGAATAATGTATAACCTCTGTAACGCCAAGCGAACCCCCAAAACTACCATCCTCTTAACTGGAAGACCAAAAGTTACGGAATTTACGAACAACTGGCTGTTGTTAAAAAGTGAAAGACAGAGAGAAGAAGGACGAGGAGTGGGAACAGAAGAAGAAGAAAATTTACTATCAGCTGACTGTTGATTGTTAACACCAGCGATTTTCAACGTTTGAATTAAACTTCGGTAGTTATTCATTCTTACTCACAATCGACTTGTTCAAATTAAGTTTGTACGTGATTGGTTACCAACTATTATAATATTTTTTTTTTCTAAAACACAGGACACGGTGTTCCAGTTCTAAGAACCACAGTCAGAATTGGCACGTCGTTTCGCTGTATTAACGATTGACCTCCGATAATCGCTACACACACAATTGGCGTTTTTTCTTTCACAGTTTATGCTAGAGATTATTACTTTTTTAATTCGTTCGTACCTTCTTTCCTCTCTCGATTCTGTTACTCTTTTTTTTTTGCAAGCTGATATACTAAAACTCTAGAAGAGGGGAAAAAAACCACGCTGATCTGCTATCTATTAAAGTCGAGTTTGATGTCCAGCTATCTATTTTGAGTTTTCTATATTGTGCCTTCTTCTTCTTCTTCTTCTTCTGCCCTTCCAGATTAGGCATTAATCTGCATGTTCCAGCTTCACTATCTAATCCTCGTTCTTCCCACCCTTCTTCCACCTATCGAGTGACAATTCACGGATTTCTTTAGAATCACTTCTTTCTGCATTTTGGATACATGTTGATTCCATCTTTCTTTATATATTTCTGCCTGTAGTACAACGATTCAATGTTTAATCCCTGTCTAATGGTTGCGTTTCCTATCCTATCTTCCCTAAGACAGCCTTTCAGTGACCAAAGAAACTTACTACATCTGTCTAAGATGTTTTTTTCTAGGTGCCCAACACTCTGAACCATACAATAGTGTAGGAAGTGCAATCCTTTGCAAATGACCACGCCATTCTCTTCTATAATTTGGAATGGTTTTTACTTCTAATTCTGTTCTTATATCCTAATTCTTTCTTCTATCTTGCAAAGTATAGTTTAAAGTGTTTCGAAGAATATTGCATTTCTGCACTGTGAATCCCGCATCCCTTGTCGTCATAACGTACACCTCACTCGCTTCTGTCGATGTGTGTATTGTAATTGTCTTATAAAAAATTTAACTCTTGAGGTATCTTGTTTTTTTTTAAATTTATTATCATTTACTCTTCAAAAAAATGTGTTCAATCCGTAATAATTTATTGCAAGTATTTGTTACTGTTTTGGAATCTCTAATTTTTATTTGTCCGTGATGAACTTCGTTACCGTAACATAGCGTCTGCTATGCACGAACAGTACACGTTTACTTGTGTTACACGCACTGATAAACAGTGACTGTATTGATTGGCTGCGTAAAGGTAACCACGTGAAAGGAACTGAAACAAAGAAACATAAAGCCATAATTGACCATCAAGGACAACAATAAGTGCGCCTATAAACAATTGTTGGCCGGCATTGAGCGGCGCAACAATAAATAACGGAATGTCACGCAGAAATTGTTGCTCTGTTTCCACTACGCACTTTTGTTAGAACTGTATACGAGAAATGTCAAATTTCTTTACTCACTATAATTCGCAGATGAGAAGGTTGTGGATGTTGTCAAATTACTTTACTCACTATAATTCGCAGATGAGTAGGTTGTGGATGTTGTCAAATTACTTTACTCACTATAATTCGCAGATGAGTAGGTTGTGGATGTTGTCAAATTGCTTTACTCACTATAATTCGCAGATGAGTAGGTTGTGCATGTTGTCAAATTGCTTTACTCACTATAATTCGCAGAGGAGTAGGTTGTGTACGTACAACTTGCCAAACCACGAAGAATGCATGTCTTCGGGTCTCCAAAAATTAAATGACGACTTCATGGTGGAGAAGCCTCAAACGCTCCGTTTTCCAGCGTTAATTCTGGCAGTAACTGTATGTGTCACTGTAACTAAGGAAGCTTAGATATATAAAGAATGGTATGTAATATTTTTAAAGATATACAGGATCTTGTCGATTGCATTGGACCACATTTTGTCGCCGAGTGGAATCTCTTTCTTATTTATTAAGTTTATACCAAAACTATTTAATTAACACTAAAGTAGCAGGCACCACTAAGAGAAAGAGACACGAACATTAACGCAGTGTATAATAAAACGCTACCGCTCATAAAAATAATAAAATGGAGCGTGTGCAGAGTACAAACAGCATTGCAACAGATATGGCACGTATACGACGCCTTCGCTATCTGCCCAACACTAAACCGATCGTTGTACAACACTTAGAGCGCGCCTGTGCCATTTGAATACGTTACAATTATCTTAATGTCGGTTCAAAGCGCGTACTTTACGTCGTCGTCCAGACAGATATGCTAGGTCTATACCGGTTTTGTCTCTGAGCGCGAAATCTTTCTCTTTTTTCCTCCTCTCCTCTCTTTTACACCTCTTTGGTACACTCTGTCATTTTCGCGCCGTTTGTCGCATTTACCTACTGATCATTCCCGTCTTACATTTTACCGCTTTGAAATCTACGAGGGCCATTCAATAATTAAGAGAAAAACAGCTGTAGAGGGAGAACGATTGATAGGCGGCGTACGATAGTTTCAGAACTGTAAGTTGGCATCCCTGTGATGAGTTCTGATCAGCTGCTTTATTAAAATTATTTTGTTTATAACCACAAATTCTCATTTAACAATAGCGAGTCCTCATGAAGTTTCGGAATTAGTTGAACAACGTGCAGTGGTCGGTTTTTACTTTCTGAAGGTAAAAAAAGCGGATAAAATTTACTCTCGTATGGCTGAACAATACGTAAAAAGCTTTAAGAACCAAGAACATTTTTATAAGTGGGTAGAAGAGTTTAAAAATGTTCGAAATTCAGTGACTGACGAACACCGTTCTTAATGCATACTTGAGCACTCCAGCGGTTGAAACTCACATAGGCATCCTCATCCAAGAAGACCGATGGATGGAGGAAGATAGATGGATGGATGGATTGAACTTATAGCTGAAGAATTAGAATTAAGTGTTAACACAGTTCGTAACGTTATCACCCAAAAGTTCAAGTACCATAAAACAAGCGCAAGATGGGTTGCAAGAGAGTTGACCAACCATCACAAAGAGACTGGACTTCTGAGTGTGTATAGAGCTGAAACTACGCTGTATCCAGGAAGGTGATGAGTTTTTGAATAGAATTCCAACATGTGATGAAACATGGATTCATTATACTGAGAAATAAAAAGAAAATACAATGCATGGAGGGGAAGCATACGAGTTCAACTGTCAAGGAAAGAGTTCAGAACCCAACCGTCAGCGGAAAAATAATGTTGACGATCTTTTACGATGCTGAAGGGTTAGCGTTTTGTGATTTTTAGAAAATCAGCGGACAATGAACAGTACATACTACTCTGGCATGTTTATTATTAAAGTAAAGCCGGCAGTGATGCGAAAATGTCCTGGTTTCTGCGCAAAGGCGTCATTCTCCTTCAAGGTAACGTCCGTCTACACACAGCTCAGTTAGAACGTGAAACCATCAATAAATTGGTTTGGGAAACTCTACCTCAGTCCAGACTTGGCTTCATTGAGCCGTTACGTGGTACAGACAACGACGAGGCCACAGAAAATTGTCCTAAAATGGCTCCAACAGCAACATAAAGATTTCTTTGCAGCAGGCATACAAAACCTTATTCAGTGATGGGACAAGTGTATTATGATGCTGGGGATTATGTTGAGAAGTGAACAAATTGTCATACTGATTAAATTAATCGTTTATTACCTCTACAGATATTTGTCATCATCATCATCATCATCTTCAAGGATTAGACCAAGGATGGTTTGTTCCGGTCTCAAATAGGCAAAGATTAGAGCTGGTCACTCCAGCGCTTCCTCGGGCGTCCCGCATCTCTCCGTCCCATCGCCTTATAGTACCATAGTTGTTTGGGGATGCGGCAGTCATCCATTCGGCAAAGATGTACCTACCAATCCAGCCGATACTGGGCGATCCTGTCGAGTATAAATATTCAGTTCCTACCGTAATTCTGTGTTGCTTCTATGATCATGGAGAGATGCCACGTGCCTGAGAAATCTCATTTCAGCCGCTTGGATGCGACTGGCCTGGCCTTTCGTTAAAGTCCAAATCTCAGACCCATAGAGAAGTTTGAACTTAGGATCCAGTTCTTGGTCCCGCATATAAGATTGAACTTATCCAACTTATTCACGTCGTTGCTTGTGTTATAAGACACACTGTATCCCAGGTATTCAAAATTGGTGAGTTGTTCCAGGACAGTACCATCTGTAACAATTTTTGCCCTTACGGGACCAGTTCCACGAAAAGCCATCACCTTGTTCTTAAATGTAGATATTTGCAACTCAGAGTCTTTGAAGATACGATTTAACAAATGTATGCAGATATTTGTGCCTTTAATTATTGAATGACCCTTAATATTACTAAACAATCAAAAAGCGTGTCCGGTGTGTGTGCTGCCGCCCATGTACGGTACTGATGCTGCGTTCTTGAAATGGTATCACGCGTGAAAACATTGAGCGGAGATGCACTCTAAGACTGGGAGGCCTATGCGCGCTAATGAAGAACAAGAAGACATTCCTGATTTACTGTTTCCTATGACTTTTACACGTGTTCACCCTTTTAGACTGAAGATTCAGATATCATCTTTGTGCTGAAGATCAAAATAAGGGCCGAATTAAAAAAAAAGAAAGAACATACAAGTTACGAACGCAATTAACGCTATGAACTGTCACTCTTTGGTAAATATCTATCGAAGTGGTTGTAGAGAAGGTAGTTTGGGCTTGATTCGATTTGTAACATATGTTTATGTAACTACATTAGAAAAGACAGACTATATTATTTACATATACAGATGAAATATACTAACAATGAAGATCGCCGGATCATTTGACCAGGTGAGAGGACGACAGCTGGTCACGAGGTGTGAAGACTAATGATAAAGCCAAGCAACGTAAAGAAACCAGGAGACAGCTCTTGCTGGATCTTGTCTTGGTTAAGACAATGAACAATGATTCGGCAGGCATTGTCATATAAGCGCTAATGAAGAAGTCGATTCCTTTCCACGCAACGCGCGTGTACATTTAGTATAAGACTCATTCTGATTACATTCTTCAGTTACATTAATTATTGTATTCTTGTTTCTTTTAGTTTTCGCTGAAATTTTTATTACAGTAAAGTATGAAAGGCCTCAGTGACTTGCACCAAAACCGTTCCGCGAGTCCGAGACCAGACCCTCACATTCCCATATGAATAGGTTTCCGCGTACACAATCATACTGGATTCGTTTGCAGAAATTAAATTACTAACAATACGTTTGCAACACGCCAACACCACACAGATGATACAATTATAGACAACAATACCCAGCCCAGCATGTATATATCATTGTGCCAACGCGAACACACGTAACAATATTTATGGCCGACACGACCAGTCCACAATTATTTTAATAAAGTGTAAATTATACATTCTTTTGTATAATGTAATTTTTAAAGTTGTACTTCCGCTACCTGTTTGCTGTTTTTTAATCCTTTTATTATTAAATAAACGGCAACACGAACAGAAAAACATTCCATTTGTGTGTCTGTGAATGCGCAAAACAATGATATATTACCTCTGTGGGAACGGTGTACCAACTAATGAAGAGGAATTTTTTTTATTAAGTAATAGAAATAATCATCGTTAATTTTTTAATGAATATTTTTTAATTAGTGTATGCGCAATATGTGTATTAATTTACGGCTTTATTTGCACGTGTGTGTGTGTGTGTGTGTGTGTGTGTGTGTGTGTGTGTGTGTGTGTGTGTGTGTGTGTGTGTGTGTGTGTGTGTGTGTGTGTGTGTGTGTGTGTGTGTGTGTGTGTGTGTGTGTGTGTGTGTGCATGAAAGTAAACATATATATTAAGTAGGATAGTTGGTCACAGTGGCAGGTCCGGCAACACCCTCTCGCTGTTTTCCAAGTATAAATAATTAAATATTAAATGAATCGAGTTATGATATAGCGTAGCGTGTTTACCGGCAATAATGGCGACACCTACGTATACGTAGCGGTGGGCCATGGTTTTGGCTCTCTCGCTCGCTTTCCGATATGTTTATTACAACACGGCTGAATCGAAGCCGTGGACGTCTGTGCACGCCAACAACCCTATAGAGCACACACCCACGCGCCATCTGCCCAGTATCAATCAAGTAAGCAGTGTATTGTTTAGACGGGAGTAGCGATGTCAGAGATGTAGCGTTTTTTAAAATAAAAAAAAAGAAACTGGTTTTCCCTTGTTTATTATAGACAGCGGTTGTCATCTCACACGAAAAGAAGATCACCACACCACACAGAGCGGAAACATATGCCACACGGAATCCGGTGCTGCGCCTACATTTGCACAGAAAATGGTAATAAATAAATATTTAAACTGAAATGAACCCAGTCTGACTAATCCAGTCGGTGGCACAAGCAATACAATCTTTTCCTTCTGTGTTCTATAGTAGTATTTCAGTATTTATTGTTGTTCTTTGCAGAATCCTCTATCCTCAGCCAAATGTACTGCTTCGTACAGTATGTTTCGTTGCTAGCTCTAGTTTATCCAATCATCTCATTTTTACGGAATGCACCATGTAAGTTAATAAATACAAATTCTTGATTCAAACATATATATAATAAAACTTGCAGGTAATTCGAATACAATAAGATCATAAAAATCACAAAAAGAAGATAAATAAAACAGGCCTACTACTACTTATTAAAATTTAACATATTGTCAGGGCACTAAAATCTGAACGATTCAGTAATATCAGATTTATAAATTAAACTTTAAATCTAGATATATACGTAAAAACAATTAAGGTATAGTGAATGTTTTGTGAATGCACATTATTTACAACATTTTTGAATATGTGACACGATGAGGTTTGCAATACCGTTGAAGAGAAAACGAAGTCCACTTTTTGACAGGACACTTTCTGGATTTAAAATCTACAAAACAACAAAAATAGAAGAGTTCGTCGCCATAAACATCATCGTCGTGACTCTTAAGGATTGGGTTTATCCCAGTTTCATCGATCACATAATCTGTTTGCAGCTTTCCATTGTCCCTTCCGATCTGCACCATAGTTTGTTACTTTGCTCTTGATTTTAAACTGATTGGTCTTCAGTATCCCACGTTTTCCAATTTTCCGAATCCCAGTCTCCATCTATTCGGTCATACTCAAGGCCCCTCTCCTTTTTTTCCTTGTTTACATGTTTCCTTCAGCTTTTCTTAGGTCTGCCCGGTTTTCTTCTTTTGCCCAGAACACTTGTTTTCGGGGCCATTTGGTTGACATGTACATACATATACTATTTCCGTTCTTAGTTCAATCCTGATGTAAACAAGCCCACGTGGTAAATCTGAAGTGCTATTGGTCAGGGGCGTTGATACTCTTCACTCACTAATGTTGTACACGCATGTGCAGAATATATGTATAGTCATGTGATAGTTATCTTACAGCTTAAATCGGGGCACGTCGTCGTTTCTTCCTCCTTATCACTGTATTCTGAATTCTATTGAATTAATATGGAGCCAGTTGAGAGGATATGTTACGCCCATCACAGCACAAAATATAGTCTATAAGTTGCCAGATATAAAACAATTGATAGAGAAGGCGGTAAACGAACAACGGCGGACTAGGGCCGTCATTCTATCCAGCATTTAATTAAGGAAAAAGATAAGCTATGGCAACTGGCACACATTACCGACGTCGTTGTGGACAATCTTATTATTAATTACATTGATTCAAGTGATGATACAGACACAGATATGAAAGGCACTGAATATTACTCTCTGACAGCAACTGATACTGCACAGTACATAGGTAAGGTAATAATCACAGTTTCTGTTTTTGTTTTAAATACACTTAACTTTTTTGTTTTGTTGCGATTTTTAAACAGTGATTAAAAAAGCCATTAACTAGTGTTATAAAATATTTCATTGTCGGTCTGATGCAGTCACACACACTTTACTTTGATCAGGACAAATTATTTCAATTTACGTGTGTTTATATCTTACAGTATCAATATTATATGTACCCTGTCACTGCTTTTGTCCGAGTGACATAAGCAGCAAATAGCATTTCAGAAGTTCCGTGCCTGTTTGTTTACATCAGGATTGAACTAAGAACGGAAATAGAATACATATTAAATGTTTGCCTCTAATGTCACCTGTAACCTAATTCGTAAGTAATTCATAGCTTGCAACATTCTAATCCGCCGTTCGCTGTTCGTCAGGATTCAAATCTACAGAACACTTTGTTGGGGAACCCCGTCTGCAGAGTTTCTAAGAGGATGAAAATTAGATACCACCATGACGCGTATACAACGGTACGACTCTCGTGAAGAATGTTTTCAGCTAAAACAAACAGGTTCCTTTTTGTAGGCACAGAAATATAATTTTCTGAGGACGAATTGAAATGGACCTGAAATAAAAACCAGACCTGCGTGACCCCCCTCCCCCCGCCAGCAGTATTAAAAGTTCGCTTTTGTTGAAAATTCACGATAACGCCACTAAAGTAGGTTATAGTAGAGGAAGAGGAAACAGATTTTTGTAAAGAGGATAGCATTGCAGATGGTAGTGTGAGAACCATTACACTTTATCATTAAGTAGCCTACAAAGTTTACAAATTGGGTAGTAAGTGTTGGTACCTGGATCCTTGTCGTCCTCCTCGTCGACATCGCTAACGTTATCGTCTTCGTCGTCGTCGTCGGGCCCTGTGTGACCGGCCTCGCTGCCTGACTGTTCCGCGCCGCTCTTGCTCAGGTTCAGTACAGGGCTGTGGCCGTTTGACGAACCTAAACACACGGGAAAAACGTCATATTAGTTCAGAACGCTCTTAGTTTATACTTATCACTTATAAAGTATTCGATAAAATAGCGTCGCGGATAAATTTTCGTAAATCTATTCTATAATGCCGGCCGCAATTTGTTGTGTAAATAAAAATAGAATCGGAACACGACAAGAAATTTTAAATGCCGCCTGTTCTAGGCTACAGGATACCGTGATGACAATCGCTAGTAGGTCTCACAAATGTAATAGACTGCAAAGCTGTGAGGTCCAGTGGCGTATCTAGAATTTGGCCTGGGGGGGGTCAACTAGGCTTAAAAAAAAAAATTACTAATCAAAATTACTAGTTTTAAAGTGGCTTAAAAATGTGTGATACATAATGAAATCAATCACATTAAACCAAACGATGGAAACAATAAATACGTGTTACTCAAAAACGTTGTTCAGAAATACTTATTGACTGAATTGACTTTCCTATATTTCATATTTCAAATATATGCCCAAATGCTGTGTAATAAGCCTGTTTCTATATTTTAAAAAGCGTTACTAGCTGAAAATCAAAACACAGCTGAAAAAGTAATAAAATAGCCTGAAAATTAAGAGATTATCAAAATTCGTCAACTTTTTCGACCCTCTGGGGAGGGGGGTCCGGTCGCGTTCGTCCCTTGGTCCCCGTAAACACGCCCTGGTGAGATTACTTGATGTTTGGTGTAGTAGGAAAAAAGTAGTAACATTATGAGGTCGAGCAAAATAAGAATAAGTTAGAAACAACGGACGGTAGAGAATGGATGAAACCGGATCAATAAAGAAAGCTGAAAAAAGCCGTTCCAAATAAAGGGTACGGAGTGCAGAAAAATCTATACTTTCCTCTGACGTTTACCCTTACCCCTGCTTCTTCAGCCACTGTATTACTCTCAGTGTCTCAGAGTCGAAATGGTTCCTGACAATACGAGGTATATTTTACTTACCACACCGATATAAAGAGTTTTTATCATTTTACAACTTTTATATTTAACGTTGATTTACAGAAGACCCATAAATCCCACAAATAAAAACTTATTCGTTCTTGACAAATGATTTACTCTCTTCAATGATTTTCTCTCTGTCACTTCAACGTACGAAAAAACTGGCCAAGTAATGGCTAAATTTTAAACAATCGTATGTTTTCTTATGTTTATTGTCATAGCATAATAACACTTTATTGATAGGGTCCCCACAGGTCTTAACGTAAAGAGAATTAAACAGCAAATGAGTTTTATTGGGCATTTTACGCAGCTCTTTTGCGTTTAAAGTAAGTTTTCTCAACAAGAAGACTTCAGTTTTGAAGAATAAAAAAAATTTAATACTGTTAACAAATGTTACATACGAATTTTCATTAGAGCCGGTTAATTTTTAGCAACTTTTAAGGATCAATAACGACACAGAAATTATTATAAGCTGCGTCAACTTTGAACACTTGATAAATTTCGAGAAAGTCTGTTTTAAAAAAATTGGTTTTGACACCCTTTATCCCCCCACCCTAAATTTGTCGATATGATTTCTAGATTTTTATTGTGTAACTCATAGTATGTACTAAAGTATATGATTTTTAATTAATTCTGTACAAAACTAATTTTAATTGCTATAGGCCTATTGCTATACAAAACGCTCCACCACAAGCAATATTCGCACGTACCGTTGTGTGAACTCAGGTCTCGAACTTTGTGGTCCAGTGCCAGTGCCCTTTCTGCTTCACCTCTTTCTTCTCTTAACCTGAAACAAAAACACACAGATCATAAGCTAAGTCTTGATAAGGCTAGCACTAAATTTATATTTCACAGTAGATTTGTATGACGTTTACTGGCTATGCTTATACTTAACCGTTTGATGCACGCTTAGATACACTGCACGCGAACGAATATCCAGTGCATATAATATATATAGGCCTACATACATACATATGTGTGTGTGTGTGTGTGTGTGTGTGTGTGTGTGTGTGTGTGTGTGTGTGTGTGTGTGTGTGTGTGTGTGTGTGTGTGTGTGTGTGTGTGTGTGTGTGTGTGTGTGTGTGTGTGTGTGTGTGTGTGTGTGTGTGTGTGTGTGTGTGTGTGTGTGTGTGTGTGTGTGTGTTTTGTAACGTATTGGACTTAAGTCCTAATTATGAGCAAAAGAGCAATGTAAAACAGTGACAAAATTCATGACAAAGAAGTTTTATATTCACGAATCTACGTAAACAGCACAGACTCCTCATCTGACGAAATGTAACTATAACAACAAATAAAAACAAATCTTACATTAGCAAGAAATTAACACCTAAAGTTAGTTTCACGGTAATCCTTATGTCAGTAGCTTTGGTTTTAACAGAAAAACTCGTTACTTTAGTTCCAAATATTAGACAAATTTGAACTCAATACCCCCTATCCCATCTTACATGCAATCCCTTAGTAGGAGGACAATGAAGTTAAAAAAGCAAAAAATGAAGGAATCAGCTAAGAAATATGAGTGAGAGAACAACTGGGATAGGGTTCCAAGGCGGAAGCAGAAGAAGATAGAATAAATGGGAGATCGTAGAAGATCGCAGAGTAAATGGGAGAATTAGAAAACCGAGGTGTGATAGAAAATCGAAGAAGAATGCATGTTAGGGTTTACACTGAGAGGACAATAGACAGGAGACATTGGAGAAGATTGGTGGTGGAAGCCAGGGCTCACGCTGGGCTGTAGTGCTACTAAAAACAATAAAAAAATTGACATCAACAACAACGAGTAAAGAAATTGTTTAAAACCATAAAAATTAAAGTTTAAAAGTGAATTAACTTTTCATCACACTATCTTGTTAACTATTATCTACGATAACTTCATTGAATACAAGTTATTGGTATTGAACTATAGAGGAAATTATGGCCGTCTAGATGACATCAGGGACAGACAATGCCCGAAAAGAGATTCCAAACAGATTCTAAAATGGCAATCCGGCGGAAGAAGAAGAACAGCCAGTCAAAGAATATGGAGAGATGGTATAGATGAGGAATTGACAGTAGGAGTTTTTAAAACGCTCTATGGATTATTGATGGAAATTGAAAACTGTAGAACGCTGTAGACAGAGGTGTGTACGTATAAAACCCTTTCGCGTTTGTCAATCCATCTTAGTCATTTTGAATAGTAAATAATTTAAATTCTCTAACCACTTCGAAATCGTATTCACTGAAATGAAAAGTAGATTCCGCAACATGTTTGTTGAAACTACAGATATTGTTAAAAATTCATGTTCAGTTTTGTTTGAACTTCAACGAGTAAAACTGAATACAGATAATCCATAGAGTTAACAGACCACAAAGAGTAACACTTAACGTGAACTAAACATACACAGCAATTAGTAGTCAATCAGCTGGAAACAATTGTGTGTGTGTGTGTGTGTGTGTGTGTGTGTGTGTGTGTGTGTGTTACCACTAAATATCTCTAATTGGTTAACTCTGGCCGGGTTTTCTTCACGCCAGGTTTTACAACAATTCAACCATCAAGTGAAACAAGAACAAAAACAACAATCAAATCGTTCCGCTAATCGATTCTCGCTCTCGATACATAATAGTGTCAAGAAAATAGTGTTGTTCATTTTTTGTGTTTGCGTTGATGACGAAAACGTCGCTTTTCTATTACACAAAACTTTATAAACAAAACATTATTCAGTTTAACTGTAGCAAATTTGTTAACTATAATTTTATTTCAAGTTCAATGTTAAGCAGGCGGATTCCTGAAGGACTATCGATTCAAAATGCGTGAATTTCGGATTTTCTCTTCAGGGATTCTCATTTACAAACTTCGAGTTTCATCATATATCAAATGAGGGAATCGGTAGCCTACTGTAACCCGATCCTCCGCATCGTTCTTTGCGGAGAGGAAGGAACGATGAACCTTTCCACGGTAAAGGATGCATTAAAGCTTTTTACACTCTTCTAGAAGTTTTGGGGAATCGCGAAATACCGTCAAGGCAAGAAATGGAACCTGAAACTATGCAGGAGAGAAGGAAAGGAAAAGCTATTGCTGGAAGTTTTCGTAACATTTACTTATAATGTGGTTCCTTTCTCATTATCTTTCTGTTTTTACTATTCTCACTACAGTTTAGGTTTCAGTTTCGTCCATGAGATGAATATGAATACTATTTTTTGCGAAACAAAATGGTCGAAATGATGCTGGGAGTCTCGTGTTAGTCTAGAAATACGTCACTGGACTGACAGGAATAGAACCGATGACTTTACGTCAGCAACTTTACAGCCGTCTCGAAGAAGAAGAAGAAGAAGAAGAAGAAGAAGAAGAAGAAGAAGAAGAAGAAGAAGAAGAAGAAGAAGAAGAAGAAGAAGAAGAAGAAGAAGATAAACAAATCACAGTATCGATTGTAGCTGAAATCGCTCAGGTGTTCGTAGCCTGTATTGATTAAAAGTCATCAGGAACATTCAAACCGAGTGGTTTTGTGCAGGTAAACAAATAAAAATAAAAATAACTGATATAGACAAAGTAATAAATACGTCAATTGATAGTATTATCTTTTCGATTAATAATTGGTTTCGTCAGGTGTGTAGAATTCTCACAACGTGAGGGATTTACGTCATCAACGGGTTTCACTTGCTGTTATCTTTTATCTGCGTTTCGATTGTGCCTTCTAGCTTAGTAAATAAAGTCAAATAATGTTGTTGACAAACATGTTCACGGGTACTTGGGTACTTGTGCAATATGAAACTTTGAACGTTGGAAATCGGTGATTCGTTTTGTGTCAATATTTGTTACTAATTCTTGTTGCAACATGAATGCGAATAATGGAGGACTTCCATATTGTAGAGTCACGAAGTTATTCTTTTAATCGACTAAAATCTGTTATCAGAGTATAACGGAACATAAGGATAGAATTATTACGGAAATTCCAGCTCACGAATGTGACGAACATGGTAGACTTGGACTACCAAACCCCACGAATCATGAAAATTAAAGACATCGTATGGTGCTGTAACGGCTATAGCTAATGTACTTACAGATGACATTCTCTTTCACGACAGCTATTATTATTTCACGTATAATAAAGAGGGAATTGCAAATAAATTTTATAAAATTTTCACTAGCAGACATTCCAAGAACGGAAGGTCATGGAAAGCATGTCGTCATTTGTGTAGTGGTAACAGATACTAGAATCCAGTAGAAAATAACGCTATGCAATTACCTGTTTAATATAAATCATAAATTTAAAAGGACTCTTGAAACAAACATTGACGTTCCTAAAGTCCTTATAATGACATTGCAACATTAAGAACCAAAAACCATTCAAAAATTGAATAGATCATATTAGTAGTTAAATGTTTAAAATTAATTTAATTTTTTCAAATAAAAAAAATAACATAATGATTTCTTGTTATATTGGAGTGTTAGTGGTCTCAAATATTTCTAGTAGTAATTTTATACTAACCACTATGTTGTCTTTGGTACTGACGAGCGCCTTCGGCAGTCAAGCCATCTTCAGGTCAGGGTTGGTAAATGACCCGAAGATGGCTTGACTGCCGAAGGCGCTCGTCAGTACCAAAGACAACATAGTGGTTTGTATAAAATTACTAGTAGAAATAATGATTTCATGGAAGATAATAAACTGTTAGTACCTAAACTGCAGCAGCAATAATGTAGGCTGAATGGGCATTCCAGTTTCTCTACTTTTTGTCACCATGATTTTGATACCTTAAATTCAACAAACAAAACAGAAGTCGCGGTATCGCTCCTTATATTACGACCACCATTACAAAGAGGTTAGATCCGAAACATTAAGAATTTGTGCCGCACCGTTTATCTGTAGTGAGAGCATATTCTTTTTCTTTCTTTTCTTTTTGTTAAGATGTTACATTAAGATAATGTAGTCGAACAATTTGATATTCACCCTCTTGTCTGAATAACCCAAGTGGGTATAATTATATTTTAGTGAGGGGTGGGGGTTGGTTGTGCAACGAGAGCAGATCTCATCATTTTCTAAACGAACTCGCATCACAACATAAAACATTATAAGAAATAATAATATAAAGACATTGTACAGTGTAATGAGGAAACGCTTTTAACCGAGAAAGCTTTTCTTTTCTCACTAATGTAGCAAAGTAATAAAGAGAATTATCATCGCGCGGACGCCCCCTGCACACAACTTCTTAATGGATTTTCTTCATAGATTTATGTCTCTATCCATTGCAATATTATAAATGGAAAGTGAAAATGGAAATTGGAAAAGTTTTCTGTTTTCTTCGTTTACACGGCATGTTCGTGTATAGTCGTCTGATACGGAAACTTCCGTGTTATCTACAAGTCAGTTTGACTACCATATTTCAACATATATACCTAAATGTATTAGTATATAGTAATCAATGTGTATTTATCACATAGATAATTATTTTTTGCCCGAGTATGAAAGAATTTTATTCTAGTGGTATAATAAATTTTGATTAAAATTACTTCCCGGGCTGTTTGGCCGTGGTCCAAAGTTTATTTCAAAACCAGACTCTTCGGCAATGACCACAGTACTGTTGTCACTAACGTATACCACCTCACGTTAGCGTACACGATTTTCACTGAAGATGGCAGTCGATGGCACTGCCGTAACGTCTGGTTTTGAAGTAAACTTTGGGCCACGGCCAAACAGCCCGGGAAGTAATTTTAACCAAAATGACTCCGGTCGTGGAAGCCTACGTAACACAGCTTAATAAATTGTTTGCGCGATAATTGTGATATAACTACACCTTTGGAATAAGACGTAATTTAACAACACAATCAATGTGTGTGTGTACAGTTATAAAATTATTACAGAATATCGGAAGAATGAATTTCCAAAGAAGCCTTAGACTGGGTACCCGTGGAACATAAAAAGAGTGGACGAAAGGCCAAAAGTAACTTGGACAAAGGAGATCCATGTCCGGAATAGGTGTAAGACCAGGAGATTGTCAGAATATAGGGTAGTGGAGAAAAATCCGGGCGCTCTGACGCTGAAATTATACGCCGAAATTATTACTTACTTTTCAAAGTACAGTCAGTATTACAATAATAGGTTTACTTATAAAAGTAAGTAATTGTATTTAGTAACTATTATGTCATCATCATCGCTCATTTGCTGACCGCCTGGGCTGCTCATTCTGTATAATTATTTCTCTTCATAGTAAATCTTGTCCAGTTCACACCTGCAGTACGATCAGGTTGTCGCCCTCCATCTGGTGTCTTCTAGTCTAGCCAAATGTCCCGTTTTGATTTTACACGGGTTTACAGCTTAATATGTTTTACACAGTTAGAGAAAGTTTACCACAAAGTTTACGGTTACAATTTTACCACTCCAGAACCTTCGAGGCCCCCCCCTCTTATTCTTCTTCCCAAAAGATTACAGTTTGTAATACCTGCTATCTATCTCCCAAATCGGTTTTTGAATACCCGCAAATTGTTAAGCAAATATGTATACACATTTACGTATACACATGATGTGTGTGTGTGTGTGTGTGTGTGTGTGTGTGTGTGTGTGTGTGTGTGTGTGTGTGTGTGTGTACGCGAGGACAATATAAAAATAATAAAGTTACAGCTCATGACGCCATTCCACAAAAACTATGATGAAGTTCTGAGTCTTAAACTATAAGAAATCACAAACAGAATTATCACTGTTGCACACCACTACAGAAAAATTATTCCGATTAGCGCATTCAAGCTTCTCAGCTCATCGTCAGATCGGAAATAAACAACCAAGGGGATAAACCAAACCCTTCACACCCCCACCTGCCCCACTGTCCTTATCAGAAGTTTAATTAAGAAAGTTGTGTTAGTCAGTTGTTTGTGATAATCACAAACAGAATTATCACTGTTGCACACCACTATAGAAACTTTTTATGTAGTGCACACCCCCGCTAATCGGAATAATTTTGTGTGCAACAGCGATAATTCTGTTTGTGATTATAACCACTAACACAACTTTCTTAATTAAACCTCTTATAAGAAATCAGAGTCTTAAATGTTTTTTAAAATGGTTATTAGAAGTTTGACTTAAAATTAAATTGTATATAATATATAGGCCTACAGCTTATGACGCCATTCTACAAAACCTATGATGAAGAATCGGAGTCCTAAATGTTTTCAAAATAATTATTAGAATTTCGACTTAAAATTAAATTGTAAATAATATGTACGAATGGGTCTGTGTGTGTGTGTGTGTGTGTGTGTGTGTGTGTGTGTGTGTGTGTGTGTGTGTGTGTGTGTGTGTGTGTTTGCTTGTTTGTGCGAACACGACAAAATACGATGAAAACTTAGTTTTCTTGCTAAACGTATTGGGACAAGCATCTTCTGCTTCTTCTTCTTCTTCCCCTTTTCTTGCGAGGTAAAGGTAAAAGTTTTTTTTTTTTTTTAAGTAAATCAGCATTTCCCCGGGGAGGGGTTGTGTGTCAAACCTGACACAGGGGAGCTGTTAAGGGTGGCGGGCGATACCAGCCACCTCACTGCTGTTCTGCTGTTTTTATGTTAAAAGCCGCCAAACTCCTGCGTAAGGCGAATAAAGACTTATGGTTTCATCTCGGATGTCTTCTCACAAAGGATATACGTGGGTCGTAATAAGTATAAATGGTTTTTGTATTTTTGTTATTTTCTCACAATTTTGTTTTTGTTGTTGGCACCGACGATCTGCGCATTCGGATGAAAAGCTGGGCGTAAAGTAAAATTGATTGTTACATCCATAGAGATACCGGATACGTACCCACGCACAGTGGAATTGTATAATGAATTTTCCTACTATTTATATCAAAAAAGAATAACAAGCGGTTATAATAAATATAATAATAATAAAAAAGAACATTGTTGTTGTTGTTGCTGCTCTTCTTGTTCTTGTTCTTGTTCTTGTTCTTGTTCTTGTTCTTGTTCTTGTTCTTGTTCTTGTTCTTGTTCTTGTTCTTGTTCTTGTTCTTGTTCTTGTTCTTGTTCTTGTTCTTCTTCTCCTCCTCCTCCATCATCTTTTCATTTTCCCCATCGATACAGTGACATCACATTTTCCCAAGACTGTCTCTTTTCGTGTTTGGTTTCATCAGCTTCCCCCCCCCCCAATTTATTCCATCCAGGTTGATGTTTTAAATTTTCTTAGCTGGTCATACGTCTGGTCTTAGCTTTCATTATGCTCATACAATCAAGCCATTTCAACCAACATCCTTAGTTATTTTTTTAATTTACAGAAAATATATCGAATTAACATGTTAATTATGTAGTTCCTAATCTTTCGCAATATAAGACATGTAAACAATGGCATGTAATCGATATGTAACTTAGGTAAGATGACTATGTCTATGCCTTGACAATTCGGTTGGCAAGGCATAGATTAGAGTAACCTCAAGGCAACAGAAAGATTAGGAGATCATACAAGAGTAAGCATTTAATAGGCCTTGAGCGGAAGAAACGTAGCCCATATGAACAGATTGAAGATATAGAAGTGCAGTATACACGACAACAGACAACTATGCTTGCAGAATCGTATAACAAATTTCGACGCCGAACATCGAATAAAAACAACAAAACCATGAACATACGATTGAAATGTATCACCACATTATTCACCTCACTAATAAACGGTTAACATAACGGCAGTGAATAAAATGAACTTTGCCAAAGCAACTTTACTAATGCCGTAGTATCAATTCCCATCATATCAAATCGGAACATTTGTAGACGTGTATCGCGTGTACAGGCATCGCACGTAACGAGCCTCATTTATCAAAAATAATTTCCCCCAGCGCCAGGGTTTCAATTCCCATTCAACTTGTGTTGAACAATACATACACACGGCTAACGGGCGCCTCGTTTAAAGATCGCCTGCGATGTACGAGATGCGAAAAAGATTTATGTGCCACATAACAGCTTCTGTTGACAACGGAAATTTCGGCCCCACCGCAACCGACGTGTTGAACAAAATTCAAACAAGATTATTATTAAACAAAAAACGTATACAATACAATAGAGGTGGTGATTTGAAGAAAGAAATATATACACGTATAGTCGCGAAGAAGCTTAAGAAGAAGAAGAAGAAGAAGAAGGAGGAGAAAACAACAACGAAGAGTAAGTTAGTACTGTGCCCTCTCGGAGGAGCAACTCCTCTTGTTACAATAAACAATACAATGGGCGAAGAAGACCGCACTCTTCACAGACTTTATCTGATCTTCACAGGTGGTTCTTCTTACTCGCCACCACGCTTTTAATAGCGTTTTAATTTAGCGTAATGAAGATGTTACTGTCGCAGTCCCCGTCGTCGAAAACAAAGATAATCTGGTTAAATTTACAACGACGGCCACTGCCATTGCCCGCATTCGCTTTCCTTTCTTTTCAGTATTTACAGTTTTCTTTGTTACCTGTTTGCATGTACCCCCACGTGCATTCGGTTTCATGTTTTCGCTTTTTATCCCAACTTTTATCTGTTTGTGTTTGACAGAAGATAAATCGCTAACCGTTATCTAATCGTGTACTTTAATCGTTATTTTTTTTTCTCGATTCGAGAGCGCAAAACGAGTAATCCACGACGCTGCGAGCTGCGATGACCAGGAAAGCATCGACCTCGACACCGCTACACACGTTGCACCGATTTAAATTCCCTAATTCCCCCCCCCCCCTCCAACCAAGAGCTATTAAAAATTTAAAAAAATTCCATAATCACTTAACGCAGGGTATAAAACACGGAAGGATACCCGAATGAAGTTTTATAAACCTCTGGCTGTCCCCACATTCCTGTATGCTAGTGACACATGGGCTCTTTGTAAAAAGGACGTGCAGAGGATTAAGGGAGCCGAAATGAAATGTCTAAGAGGGACGCAAGGTTGTTCTCTCTTGTATCGGAGAAGGAACGAGGATATTAGACGCGATTTAAACATTGTATCATTCCACCAGGAGTTTGAATACCACAGAAGGAGATGGTGTTAACACTTGAACCGCATGCCTGATATCCGTCTACCTGTGGCCGCCTTGGGTTATCACCTTACTGGCAAGAGAGATGTCGGTAGAACGAGGAGGAAATGGGTTCGGGAACAGGTCTAAGGCCTATTCCGTGGAGTGATGATGATGATGATGACTTAACGCAGGCCTATTTCACGCCAGTTGCTTGTGTTGGAATAGTGCTTATAAAATAATTGTATAAATAATAGGAATTGAAGAACTGAAGTATTTGTAAATTACTAAAATTGAGTTATTTTAATAATAGCAATCATTCAACATTTGGTAAATAACGTAAAACAATTATGCACGTGCGGGGAAACGAAGGCAGAGCTTAATTAACCTACCTTCTAGTCTAGTGTCTGTATGGTTTGATACGTCTTCTTAGCACAGGTCAGCACTAGCAGTGTCTTGACTTCAGTTGGGAAAAATGCGACTGTTTTATTCCTGGCTTTTACATAAAGAATAACGTACTTTTACAAGAATTGTAAGTTTATAAGTTGCTTAAAATATTCTTGGGACAACGTCATTAAATTAAAGTGCGAAGGGGTGTAACGAAGCCGGATTTTTCAAAATATCTGCAGAAAGACTCATTTGCATAAGATTTGTTAAGCGTACAAATTCAGAATTGAATGACATGAGATTTAGTACCTTCATTTTGAAAAACAATTAATCAAAATATAATATTTTGAAATGAGCACTTTACCCTACATTTTCTAGTTGATCTACTTTACCCTACGTCTTACAGTTGATTTTCTCAAAAACTGAGACGCAAAAAATTTATGAAATTATATGGGTAGAATTGTCAACTTCTTATTTGTTCTGAAGACAATGGTATTAGTATTATGTCAAGACGGCGACCACGTATCGCGACGATAATTTCAGAATGGGCCTCACTTTAATACACGCCTCGTCCCTAATTTTTAAGTTGGTCAGTATGAATCCAAAAAATTTGATATAATTCCAGTTTTCGATAGAATTGTCCTTACATCTTCTTACACTCCTCCTTGCACTACTGGATATTCCTTCTTCTGAAGACTCATTTCTAATCCCTAGTATTCACATTTGAGTTCGTAACTTGTGTATCGTGTGCTATCGTGAAACTTAATATGATCTCACCTCGTCTAAACCTAATCTGTACATCCAATGTGGCTACTACAAACTCGGACGATTGTCGCAGACATGTGTGCCAATATCATAACGACAAAATATCGGTGTGGAGAAGCATACATGACTTCCATGTTCTAAGAATTATATTTAAAATCATTTTCGAAATGAAATATTTCCATAGAAACTACTTCGTTAGCGCACTTGATTTTCACTGATGATGGCAGTCGATGGCACTGCCGAAACGTCTGGTTTTGCAGAAAACACTGGACCACGGCCAAACAGCCCGGGAAGGAATTTTAACAACAAACTTCTTCTTTGTTGCCGATAACGTAGTACACATAAAAAATTACCCCCTCCCCTTCAACTACCCTTTTCATTTATAGATATTCCATCTACCTTTCTACAGTGGATTATTTTGACCTTCTTTTCAGGATACTTTATTTATCAAAATTAAGTACTTTATTTTTTGTTAGAACATAAAACGTTGCAGGTAAACTACCCCTTCTCCTTACCCGATCTTCACTAAAATCAATAGGCCTTCAGTCCTCTACAACTCAAGCACATATGGAAAAAGTTATTTGATTCTGTTTGAATTTGCGGCAGTTATCGTTCGCCATTGAAAACATTCTACGCACAGACACATAGACAGACAGACATTTTTTGGAAAATGACTTTTCTTCATGAGTAAAAACTCTTTCTTGAGCCAAGGATTCAACAAAATTACACGAACTTTATGATCAAACCTCGTTTATTTCTCCACGGCCGGCGGCGGTAATCGAACCGAAGTCGCGTAGTGTAGTCGGAACGATGTGAACACCTGAATAATGATGCTGAACAAGATAGAGAGAACTACATGTTTGTACGTCGGATCGGTCGGCCTATAATCGAGTTTGATGAGTAACCGCTGCACCATGTTAAATCATTATGAAATAATAGTAATAGCAATAATAAACGTATAGCAAATGTATGTAATTGCAAAGAGGTAGTAGCCTAAGTGAATAACGTAATGGAATACAAAGAACAACGAGCGAGTGATGCGATGCGGGGGACTCTACTCCCAGGACGCTTCATCAGCGGTCAAGTTTCCAACCAATCAGAAATGACTTTGTTAACTTCTAATTGCATAGTTAGTTACACTCAATCAATCAATCTTGCCATGCGAGACAAAATAATCATCAAACCGTGAAAACGCTGTGCTCTTGATTCGCTCCTCCTCTGACAAAATTGTTTACCGCTAAATTGGTCGCTTGGTTGCCGTTCTGTGCGGTAAATATCACTGTATTATTATATCATTAAATCAGTACCTATGTACAAATGTTATTATTTATACCTATGTATTATTACGACAGGCGTGCGCGATATAATATCAATAATATTTATATGATAGAATGTTGTGTGTTGTACACGGAGCTGACAGCAAGAAGAGTTTCGTCAAGTTTCGTTTGTCAATCATCATCAGCCGTGGCTCTACAACCGTTGATGGATCTTGGCCTGCTCCAAGAGTCGATTCCATTTTTTCTTATTGCATGGCTTGGCTTTCCAGTTTCTTATGTTCAGCTTTCCGAGGTCCTCCTCTATCTGGTCTTTGAATCTACTTCGGTGTCTTCCCCTTGCTCTACTACCCATTAGTTTCTGGTAGACAATATGTTTCGTAGGCTCTCCTTCCGCCGTTGTCTCTATGTGTCCAACCCACCTTAGCCTGTATACTTTGATTATCCTGACAATGTTCGGCTCTTTGTAAAGATGGTATAGTTCATAACTATAGAGCCTGCGCCACATTCCATTTCCTTGTACTCCTCTAAATATTGTTCTTAGAATCCGTCTTTCACAGCAGCCTAGAAATCTCTCGCTATTTTCTGTCATCATCCAGGTTTCTGAAGCATATGTCAAGACTGGCCTGATAAGTGTTTTGTAAATTTTGCATGTCGTGCTTCTTGAGACGAAGCTAGATACCAGGGGCTTTTTTAATCCATAACAGGCCTATGTTTTATTTGCGAGATAGATTCTTATTATTTCAGTGTTGGTGTCGTTAGTGCTGTTTATCTGGGAGCCAAGATATATGAACTCTTTTACTGCCTCTATATTCAAGGTGTTGAAGGGTTGGGTTTAATGGTAGTTTGTTGGCGGCATACATATATTTTGTTTTCTCCAAGTTTATCTGCAGTCCAATTTCACTTGAGGCTTCCTCTATTGCTGTAAAGGCACAAATAAGATATCGTTTTGTCCTGGCAATTAGATAAATATTATCTGCGTATGCTGAGAGGTGTATAATTTTGTTTAGGATTGTACCTCTTGTGTATAGCTTTTTGTAGTGTTAGATTAAATAACAAGCAAGACAGGCAATCTCCTTGTCGGAGTCCAGTTCGAGTTTATGAACGAAACGTGACACGGTTTTCTGCACTGTAACTTTACATTCTACTTTCTAGAGAGATTTTTGGATTAATTTAGTGTTGTTGTGTTGGTATCCTGAATTCCTTCAACGCTTTGTACAGTGTCATTCGGTCCACACTGTCATAAGCGCTCTTAAAATCAATGAATAAGTGGTGTGTTTCTATACCAAATTCTCGTGTTTTTTCTAGGACCTGTCTAACCATGGAGATTTGATCGACTGTAGATTTCTCTGATCGGAAACCACGTTGGTATTTACCAATAACCTGTTCTGTGTACGCTTGCAGTTTATCATATATTATATACTCTAAAACTTTATAGGCCATATTTAGGAGCATGATTCCTCGATAGTTGTCACAAGTGAGTTGGTCTCCTTTCTTGTGGATAGGTATTATTATACCTATATACCAGTCTTCCGGAAGAGTTTCACTTGTTTCCATATTGGTCTTACTAGATGACAGATATGCTCTTCTAATAGGCTACTTCTAGGCCATTTTTTAGCAGTTCTGCTGATATCGCGTCAGTACCAGGTGCTTTATAATTTTTTAGTTTTTTGACTGCATCTTGTACTTCATCTATGAAGCAATGTATCTTATGAAGTGACAAGCTACGTTACCTTACTTTAGCCATATTAGTTGGCTTATAAAAAAATGTATTCGTCATAATGTGGCTAGTACTGCGCCCAAACCGCCTTTAACCTCACCAGCCAAGTAACCGTTTGGACGGCTAGACGCGTCGTGAAAAACTTAATGTTGAGTTCAAATCGAGAATTCAGCATCTGACGTTGTAACCGTTAATGCGGCTTTTAAACTTTATAATCATTGTTGTTGCACAATATGTGAAGCGAAGTAAAACAATATGCAACCATTAGCGTTGGAAGCTAAGAACGGGCAAAGAAAGATAAGGAAGGAAGGATGCAACAAGGGGTGGTAGTGGTGAGTTTTGTTATATGACCGGTTTCTTGCCCCGCCCCACCCTTACAAAGTTGGGTGGATGGTGGTGGTAGTGGTGTTAATACTTTACTAAGTAGTTTAAAGATCTTAACCCCGTTGAGAGTGGATTTAGCGACCAATGAAAGACAAAGTGCGTAAAGACAAGAAGGGGTGGCTGCAGGCAGTGGTAGTGGTGGTTCTGCTGAATCTCTTTAGTAATTAATAAACAACAACAACAACAGCGGACGTTCGCTTCAATTATTGGACTGAAACTTATAATGGATCGCAACTGGGAACCACCTAAGTGTCTGCGTGTGTTTAGGGAATACGTGAACGCTGCTAACTTATAACAGAGCATCGTACCGTGACGTGTAATCCGACTAACAGCTGATTTTTCCACTGCCTTCGTAATAATAATAACAACTAGGAAACTTGATATTAATCTGTACGTTTGTGTTCGTCTTATACAATTCCAGTATCGTATGAGCGTATAAGGCCTTTATTACACTACGCAACTGATTGCAAAAAACGTTGTGGGCAATGGTTTAAATGTAGCGTATTACACTTAGGCCTACTGCAATTGGTTGCACGGTCTGCAATCGATTGCAAAACAGTTGGAAGCCTTGTTGCAATTGCTCGTTAGTTTCACGCACTTGTGGGCCTCGTTTAGTTTCGCGCAAATGTAGTCTATTACACTATGCAACCGATTCCATGCATTCTGTAGACAACGAAAAAATTCCATGACATGGGACCGATACAACATATACAAACCGCCAGTATCTCAAAAACGAAAAGGGAAATTTTACTGAAACAAAAACCGAAATCAAATTTGTAATTTTTTCTAAATTTCACTCGCTGACACAGTATAGCTATCTCTTACAGAATGAACGTTTATCGAATTCCAAACATTCCACTACATGCAAATTAACAAAAATTTCATGACATGGGACCGTTTTAAATCTCTGTTCTTGAAAAGTATTAAAGTTATTGGTTCAAATTTCTGTCTAAAACCATCCTCAGACCTCAAGGAATACGGTGGCGAACGATTTCTTTTTATCGGTTCAGTAGTTTTTAAGGTTAGCTCAGATAACAATACAAACAAATTTTACCTCTTTATAGTAGTAGTACCGACGACATACTTACTCTTTGCAGAGCAGTTGCAGCCTGTTTTTACTACCGTGCAACTAGTTTCATGTAAGCTTAAAATCAGTTGCGTATTGTAAAGGGCCTAAGGTAGAATGATATACCAATTGGAAAGAAATCAACTTTTTAACTAGTTATGCGGTGGATCGAGAATTGAATAGGCGTACTCGATTTGTCGAGAATCATTTGCGCAAGTACTGTGTTTTGATACCAGGAAGTTCACTAGACTCGAATTTCCGTTTAATAATTTCAAATATACAAGCAAAGCCATTACTTTCCTAAAACAGATCTTGCAAGACCACAGTTTTGAAGCTCGACTGAGTTGTAGCGGACGGTTAGTAGGCCAGTAGGAAATGACAACCTCTGGAAATGAGTATTACCAATGCCTATGGTAATAATAAGCAATTGAAGTTTAGTTGCTTTATGCACCAAGGGGCAGTTGAGGGAGGGAAAATGCTTTATGCACCGTCAGGGGAGGCAGTGCTTCCTCTGGTGTATGGGACTCTCACCCTCTATAAAAGAAGACGATTAGGGGCACATTAGGAATTAGCTACAGGTATTGTCCATAAACGATAAAATCCAGGAATATCGCCTGGAACGGTCGCAACATCTGGGTAGAATGGAGGATAGGCGGCTACGTAATGTAGCGTACAGGAATAGACGGACCCTCTGGAACAAGGAATGTAGGAAAACTAAGAACAAGATGGAGAGATATACTGTGAAGACGAAATAGGAAATGCACCTACTCTGTGAAGTGGAGAAGAAGCTGAAGAAGAAACAGAAGATAAGCCGCGTTCCAGATCATTTTCTATCTTACTTGTTATGTGCTGTATCTTGATGTTTTATTTGTGTTTATCTCAATGTTTCAACGACCTGCAGAGGAGAGAGTGGTTTGTGAACTTGGGTAAGATGTTTGAAAATGCAACAAAAGAAATGAAAACAAGCAGACAATAACAGGGAATAACCAGTAATCGTGTTCATCAAATACACGTTTGTAATATTTAAGAAAAACCTAACTCATATGTTAATATAATCTATGCGTTTACGAAACATGTACCAAATATAATTTCGTGTTCCAAATTTCAAACTAGATTTTGGCTAGTGAAATTTCGGACGTGCAGACACGGTACCAATTATACGTCTGTTAGAGAACACAATGCATTCAGAAACGTATTGAATTCCGATCGATATAAATGTACATAATAACAACAATAAATACTATACAATATGATAAGAGTAGTAACAATAATAGGAAAAATGTTCTATTTAAAATTACAATTGTGTTTCATGTACATGTATATACATATATATGTGTTTTATTTCGTTTTCGTACGAATAAGAAATGTGTCCTTGCAGCAACAATAACGATAATTTCACAGTATTTTTATGTTTATTATTTTCCGTTTCTTCATATACGGTTGGCAATTATCCGCTTTAACGTGGCAACAAATGTTTTGAATTGTACCAAATCGAATCGTGCCCGTGGACCCGATTCACATATACAGTCCAGTCGTCCTCCATACAACTGCGTACAATGTTATTGTCGTTTGTCATTGTCACGTATCTAAGTGTGTGTGTGTGTGTGTGTGTGTGTGTGTGTGTGTGTGTGTGTGTGTGTGTGTGTGTGTGAGAGAGAGAGAGAGAGAGAGAGAGAGAGAGAGTAGTATATGGGTACGTGTGGAGCAACACAAAAATATGAATAATTTAAACCATAAAATTATATATTCTTTTTAAAGGTTAAAAACAACCATAAACTAACAAATTCCTAAACCATCCAATGTCCATAAACTAACAGATTCCTAAACTAACCATAAACCAGCCATAAACTAACCAATTACTAAATTAATATTACTCCACCCATTATTAGGTTCCAATAACCATAATACTACTTTGAGACTAGTGCAGCCACTGCTAGGTTCCAAAAACCATAACCAAACAATTACCTACCAAATTTCTAATCTAGCCATTAATCAACTATAACATACAGTAAAATTGTTAAAGGTATTAAACAACCATTAAGTGAAAAAGTATTTTCAAAAATTCTTAAAGTATGTTCACAAAATTAAAAGCGTGCGCCACTCCCCAAACCTGACGTCCAAATAGTTGTGGTTACAAAAATGTGTTTCACAAAGCATTTTCTTTCAACAAACCTAATCTTATTTAAGGGGGGGGGGTGAACAGTCTCCGGCGTCCGAAATTTTGAACTCACAAAATAATCAAGTTATATGGAAATACAAAATATTACACAATTAAAAATTTCTAAACACGTGCTCTCAAAGTGAAATCAGAAAATGATTTATTGTAGCCCATGATTTGACAATATAAAGTTTTCTATCCTCATTCACTTTTATATGTTTATAATATAATATAAATGTTTAAAAATAAATAAAAGTTCTTATTTGTGGCGCAGTGATTTCGTTATTATTTGCGACCCACCATAGCAACGGCTGTGCTGAAGTCGTGGTCACGTCTCGGTATTATCGCATGGAGACAAATGATACAGCTGTCTTGTCTGGCTTGATGGCACGCCGTTGTTTCTCTCTGATAAAACGTGACGTGTACCACGGCCACGGGGCGCAACAGGAAGAATAATAACAAGTTTTATTATTGTTTTTTTATTGTTGTTGCCACGTGGTGTTATAATCAGATCAGCAGTCAAATAAAAGTACGTACAATTTTTTTTTTATTAATTCAGTAACAGGCCTACGGGACACGTAGTTCTGTAGTATTTAAAATCCTCTATCGTCTATAGTGACCTGAATTGGCTGTTACCTTGTGCTTTGGGATTGTTTTTTGGGATTTTTTTTTGTCATCTTCAGTGCTTGTACGATCACGTTTAAACTCAACTGTGCCCCACTTACCGTTGTTTCTGAAGACGCTGCATCTCCTAACAAATTTAAAATGCCGTTTTAATTTTCCATTTGCGCTAAAACGTTTTTAACAGAGAATTTATCACAACACGATGTCTGATTTTGTGCATTTTAAAAACAAGCGTGACTGGTAAAAAGTGAATAAATTGACAGATATATCTGGGAATTAACAGGTGATCACGCGAAATATACGTCTTGCAGCACAAGAAATATTTTAGTTCGACCACTGAGCTACAGATGTCGCTCCGCGAACTTCTCAGCTTACCCTCGCAGTGACCTGAATTGGCTGCTCCCTCGGCGGTCACTATAGACGATGTGTGTACTGTATTCTTCTCTGTGGTTTACAAACGAGTGTTTAGAGGAACGCACGAACAGATTACGTCTGTACCCGGTGACGAACACTTCCTAAGTCGACGCTAATAAGCGTATTAGGAAACGACGCAATCGGAAACCTAGCAACAGGATGCCGCTAGATATTTAATAATAATGAAACAAACACTCGAGTTTTCCAGTTAACTAGGCTCCACAACCCACCAGTCTTCATTAAGTGCTACTGTTACTGTTAACATTGTCTCTCTCTCTCTCTCTCTCTCTCTCTCTCTCTCTCTCTCTCTCTCTCTCTTCGACTCGAGTATTATAATTTCCTTCGCATTAACAGACGTCTCCTCTTCCTTATATGCCTACTTCTTCATCTCCTCTCCGCTAATTGATATTTAATTAAAATCTTTGGCTGCTGCAGAAAAATATCAAATTAATAATTTCGTCTTACGTCTGGCAGCAAGCAGCGTCTTTCGTCTGTTTCATCTCGACCTGTCGCTGCCAGACTTAGTTTTACTTACTCGATGCTTTACTTTGCTTTTTGGCCCCCGTGTTTTCACAACCCTTTTAAACGCGCACCCTTCAACTCCCACCTTACCACCGTCTCGGCTGGGTCGACATTTCTTCAAATTCTCCCTCCCTCCATCCGCCGCCCGCTGATATCATTTTCAGTTATTACAAACATTATATGCCGCCCCCAACGACGCTGATTATTAGGTATATTTTGTTTGCGAGCAAGATAGTATCCAGAGAATCCAAGCCCCAATATGGACTCCTGGTACCCCAACAACACGTAATAGCCTTCCTCATTGATCGAACGAAGCGGGCATCTGTCTCTCTGTCCGTATGGGATAAGTCTCACGTAACGTTTGAAACCATTCGTACAACTCGGCTTGGAAGAATTCGTTCATGCTTTTAACCCACAAATTCCTGTTGTTTTCTTAGATTGGTCGCTTCCAAAAAATAGAGTGGCGAGAGACAAAACTATGATAGCTCAAACTTTTGGTAAAAAAACGGAAAAATCCCTATGGGATATCAAATTAAAGTAATTTTAACCAAAATCTGAATTTTAGTTTTCAGTTTTGTAAGTTTGAAAATTTTAGGCCTCAAAAAAGGGACCAGAAAGAACTCGCTCACATATAAAAGCCTCAATCGAATCTAAGGAAGATTACAAATTCCTAGATGTTTTGAGTGAAGTATAATTTTGTACGGGACCACGACATAGATGACGAAGAAAAGAGGTGCCCAAAACAATAACACTTAGAATATGTTCTCTCATAGTTACACAGGATAGACAATCTCAAGTTTAATACCAGTTCGGTACTGCTAAATAAATTCGTTTTCCAAGCAGAGATATAATACCAGCTACCTGGTATTAGAGGTGGGCCCATATACAACAGGTATTTTGGAACGATTATTTTTTGTGGAACGGATATAACAGTGAGTGAAAAGTTGAAATACCTGTTCCGATTCAACGATAACTGAAAAATCGAAATACCCGTTCCGATTACTCGCGGCCTCGCGGTTCAGAGTCGCGGGACCCCCCCCCCTACACAACTAATGAATAAACAAGTACTACGAGTATTACGAGTACACGAGTACAAAGCCACTTTTTGGTGCCGAATACTTCATTCTGCGCATGTGCCGATTGGCATACAAGTACGAAACGAAGCAAAACAGCGAGGTTCAGAATATCTCTATGCCAAAGAGACGAAGCTGTTTTTAATAAATGAAAAATATTCATACTGATGTTACATTTATTCTCGTGTGTTATGCAGATATATAACAAATTATATATTATACTAATCACCAAGTTGGTAAATTTTGAAAAAGCGAATTATATTGTGTTATAACCTACAGAGTGGCTGATAGGCCATATAGTACTTTTTGTTAATGCGATTTCGAAGATGATTTTAACTTCACTGCACATCTCACGTAAATTGTTTGACATTCTTTGTTGTGCTATTACGTGCACCCTTAAATTGCATTGCCTCAGTTTCACAGCTGATTTGTCTAACCAAAATTGAATCAATAATTTAATATCAAATATATATCAGTTTGTTTACTCCTAGTGAAAACTTAAATTAGTATTCCCAAAGGGAGACAGGACTATAAATTCTCTTGTTTCTTATTATCTTTTGAACAGTAACAGCTTAGTAAAGTCACAGTGTAAAGTAACACTGTTAATACTTTTAGTTTCATTTATTTCTTATAACAAATTAAATACGTGTATATGTATAATAAGTATTTAAAAACAATTAATTGTACGTGTTATTTTTTTGGAACGGTTTCGTTTGTACCTGTTATTTTCAAATACTAGTTTAGCACACCTCTACCAGGTATCCCTCGGTATAATACCGGGATTTTTCATAGCCTTGGAATGGAGAGAGACTAGTTTTATAAATTACTACCAGGCGGGGGTCGAGTTGTTTGTGTATGGGTGGACGATCTAATTAAAACAAAACCAGCAGTTATATTACCATTTCTTGTAAGAATCAGTTGTTTATCAACGGTTATAACAATGTCTCTAATTGCCATCGATTATGAATTTAAAACAAGAAAATAAGTGATTACTGAAATCGATACTGGGTGTGATCATTGAAAAGACAACAGAAAACACAAATTACTTTAATTAATATTCATATGTAACCGTATTAGGCAACCGCACTACAATTATCAATTTTATCGACATGTTTACTGTATGCATTCGTTTTGTCTGAATTGTCTTGTGTATGAGTATCAGCCCAGCCGTGTCTGTAGTTCCGTACATGGACTGTCCAAGGTGAGGGCAGTTACTACTGTTACATTCGTTGTAATGTTTTATTAACGATATATCTAAACACAACCTTCTGGTCATGGGTCTGATTCCGACTAACGACGTGTGTTTCACACCCATATGATTAGGGCCATGCGTCTGATTCCAGCTACTCTGTCTGGATATATCCCGCACACTTTTCGTCAGTCGTTGATCAAGAAACATATAATTTTATTCCGTTAAAATATGTTTTTCGTTTTATTTTTACTTTCAAGGTTTAGGCCTCCTGTTCTTTTATGCGCACGTGTGGCTGTTTTGCATAATTTTCAGGTTAGCTGCCTGTTGTACTCAATTTGGTAACAGAACTGCCAGTGATCACTCGTTTACTCATCGACTCAATCCATATGTTTCACTTCGATTATCGATTCCTTTAAACTACCGATCGATTGCAGTACTATATTGGCAAGTATACAGCAAATCATAGAGATTAAGCAACTGAAAACTTCAACGTTTCGAATTGAATAAACGGAAGCCGTCTTCGGACGCAAACAGAATCGTTACCAATAGAAATAGTTTGTAGTTTTATTGTTTCTCTTATTTTTAAATACTGTACGATGGATATCCAGAGTACTTTAAGGCTTAAACTTTAAATAACAATAAAAATGTTTTGTAAATATATTCTTAGTTTCCTTAATAGGCTATCGGACTTACTTTCTGGATACCTCTCGCATTTGTAATACTGTAACATAATCGCTTGTTTTACTAACTCCTGTTTCTTGTTTTCTTTGGTTAACATTTTATTAAATCAGTGTGTTTATCGTTATGTGCCCTTACATACGTTTTATGCAAGCATCTGTTTATCTTATATTCCACCTACAGTACTCTGTAAAAATATGAATTGTTTTCACGATATCAAATCTCAAGTAATTGTATTACTAATTAATGAACATTAGGAATCATTTTAAATGTTTTAAAAGACTATCTCGAGTGGTTTGGTCCTCACAGATTTTACGAGTACGGTGGAAATCATTTCTTACGACCCCCAACGGACAGCCGAAAATCAAATTTGTGCCACAAGCATAATTAGCCGTCTGTGAGATAAAGTGGCACCTACGTATTTACACAAATAACGAGCATACACACACACACACATATGTGTGTATATTCCTTTGTAATTCGTTGAGTTTCCTGCAGGTCTCACATGTACTATCTTCAAATAAATACACTACAAGTAGGTATATTATCATCTGACGCACGTTTCACAGAAATTATTCTGTATCTTCAGAGGTTTATTTGAATTGTAATTGAAGTTTCGTTTACAATATAGTTAACGGATTTACTTCCATTCTATTTTTGATTGTTGTAATGTTCATGTAGTCAGCTATTTATTATATATTTAATGTTTTATTTTATTATTCTAATAAATGTATGATTTTAAATAACTCGTCTTGTTTTGTTTTTATTTCAATTCACACACACACACACACACACACACACACACACACACACACACACACACACACACACACACACACACACACACACACACACACACACACACACACACACACACACACACACACACACACACACACACACACACACACACACACACACACACAGAGGCCTATACTATATGCCTTAAATATGTCGTTATAGCCAACAGTTATTTTACTAAGGCGAAAATGTATTAAAAATCGATTCCACGTGTACGGATGCGTGCAGTGAGTGCGCGCGCGGATGCGTATTAATTAAGCGATTGCACAACATAACCGTGTGAGTCAATAGGGTCAGTGTAGCAACAGCAGCAATACGTGTAATTGATTCGTAGGTCAGTTGTACCCCGCGTATGTGTAAGCAAACATTGCCGACCCTCCCTCACCCACCTAATCTTATTATTTGCTTTGCTCTGTACTCGTACCGTCCGCTACCACTGCCACCGCTACAGCCCATAGTTTGGTCACTTCAGGATGACAAGAATAGTCAATAAACGCAATGATGTTGCCAGGTGTGGTGAAGTCTGAAGGCTCAAAAAATTGGGGAGGGGAGTTCCTTTCAACAGTGATTATGTTCCAAACTTAAACGTGTAGAATTTCTTCTTCTCCTCCTCCTCCTCTTCAAGGGTTAGGTTATATACAGTAATTCAAAATTGCACGGCAATCTCTCGGACGCTGATTCTATAGCTAAAAATAAGAAAAAATAGTTCATATAAACATAGGTCCGTAAATGGTTCGTTACGGCTCGCGAACCAGTTCGCCCTGATTTCTGCTCCCACGGTAAAATGACGCCATACTGAAATTTTTGGGGTATAAAGTGACGGGTAAGTTTAGTGGTTTATTATGGTTTTTAATCTGAAAAATTGAATAAAACAGGTCCCAGAGCTCTATCTCAATTGAATCAGTGCTTTTGAAAAGGGCATGGGACCACAAGACCTAAGTTTTCGAAAAATATAAAAAACTGTTTTACAAAAAAAAATGTAGCTTTAATTTTTTGTTTTTTGTTATTACATATAATAAATCTGCATAATATACTATTTTTTAGGTTGCTATCTCTTACGGTATGCCTGTAAAAAAAATAGAATCTATTGGACTCATGCCCTTTTCAAAATTTATGAAATAAAAATGTGAAATACATTGTTTATTTTTTTATTACACAAATAATTACTAAAAAAGAACATAACTGGTAGTATTTTATAAACGTTTAACTGAAATCTACAATAAGTAGATGGTGAGTTTCTTAACGTTAAGTTCGATTTCTTATCCATCCTTTGTTGGCCAGTTACATATCTCATCATAAAAGGGCAGGAATGTAATTTTTGAGTTGTTCTATGTCCTCTACTTTCTTGCAGTTTATTGGACACTTATCATTGTATGTTTTTCTAGTCGGAAAAGATATGGTTTCAGCTAATTTTTAGCAAGTCTAAAGTGATGGGAAGTCAAACCTTCAATATAATCATAGACCTTCAACATGCCTGGATTCTTTTTTTCATATTCAAACATGTAAACTTAGTACTTGGAAATAATAAAATCTACTTTTTTATTTTTAGGGATTTTCTTTCACAAAGATTCTATGGATAAAACTTTCCTCTTGTAGAAATCTGTCCACTACGCTTTGTAATCAACAGAAATTACAATTTCCTCGTCCAATACACTGGTAAATTAGCAGCTTAAATTTGATTCTGCCACCATCTTTGCATATTCTGTAGGCGAGTACATGCAATCACTTCGTCTTGTGTATCTCTTGATAACTCAAAATTTACGAGCACAGGGGAAAAATAAGTGTCATCTTATGGGATAACTTTTTCAAATCATTCAGAAGAAACCAGGGTCATCAAACAGTGGTTAACAGTATTGTTCCTGTTTTGGCCTCCACAGGCATCCGAAAACAAATGCACTTCATTTGGATCTCTTTTACCCAAACCTTCTTGGTGTACTGTGAAATTCCTATTTTTTCTATCGTGAATACGGAAAACATAAACCCACTGTTGCCTTAAGTAGAAAACATCCTATGTGGGGCAGAGGGAGATTCTGCATATAATAAAAACAGATACAGGCAATATCATCTTGATTCTTATACATTTCACTAACCTCCTGCAGTTTATTGTAAAATTTCTTTGATTTGTGCTTCACTATCAACAAAAAACAATAACATTACCGTGTAGGATTGTGGGATTGGCAGTGTTTAACAATATGGTCGCCCAGCAGCGTCAGCGTAGTTGTTTTGAAAAGGGCTTGAGTCCAGGACTGATGCCCCTTTCAAAACAAACACAATATTGAATGGCATAGTGTATCTGTACCGAGCATTGGACTGGTGCCCTTTTCATGTAAAATGGTAAACCTAGGCTAATAGAATGCAAAACAACTCATATGTCATTTTCTCAAAAAATGTGACTCATCAAAGGTTTCTAAGAAAAACTTTTCGCGAGCCGTAACTCTCTAACGAACCTTTTTCGGACCTATGTTTATATTGACTTTTTTTCTTATTTTTAGCTAAAGAATCAGCATGCGAGAGATTGCTGTGCAATTTTGAATCACCCTGTGTAAATCTGTTCCGGCATCCATCTCGTCCTCGGACGACCCACATCTCTTATACCAATGGCTTTATAATTCAGTGCCGCTTTCGGCAATCGATCCTCTGTCATCCTTTGCAACTGTACGAATATAAACTAAAAAGACAGGTGTGAGACAGGAAACTAAGAGAAAGAGTACACTAGTAGAGATGGCTAGGAATTTCCTCACAAGATTCGCAGACTTCATAGTAAGTGTAACAGCCTATTGAAATGACTGAGAAGTGAGAAGACAGGAAATAAGACGGATTAAAAGTGAACTGATAAACTGAAGTTGGCCGAAACTGATTACAAAGTAGATGTCTTGGATAGAATTTCTCTTGTGTAGAGGAAAAGAAAATGACGAATGCCGATAACACGATGTTCATCTTGTTATTTGGATTAACAGTTTCTGTAATTTCAACTTTGTCGTGCTTACTTTCTGTACTACTACCTGCCATGCTCCGAACGAGGCCTTTTAGTGTCTCCACCATTATCAAGTCCAAAACCATCAGATAAAAAAAAAAAATAATAAATAAACCACACGATGTAACATTGAAAACGAACAGTAAATAACTAAAATTGTGGTAGAATAATGATAACAATAGAGAGATTATGGTCTGAAAATAAATATCAAGGTGTTTGGTTTGGTTACGGTTTGTAAGAGCAGGCTGCAACAGTCCATCTCCTCAACAGTAATGCAAACAATATCATACCAGTAACAAATTGTGGTGTGGCAAACGAGTCTACATACAGACTGAGGTTCACTGATGGCTAAGCCAATTAGAAAATACCAAAATAAAAGGAAATGACTACCAAAAACTACCGAACAATCTGAATGGAAAATGGAAAGAATGGAAATGGACACAGACGAAGAATGGAATCTGAAGAAAATGGGGGCCGGAATGGAGTGAGACAGAATACAAAGAAAAAAAAATATTGGGCGTGAGACGGTAGTGGTTGCAGTTTGGAGTGATGCTGCAGACCTGGCCATGAGTTGTGTTCTACTTTGTAAGAGTTTAGCGTAAATAGCAGGATTAGTAGTGGTATATCGGCATAAGTTGTGGTATATAGTAGTGACAGACCAATAAAGACAGACAGAAACACATACAACGTTAAAGCCAATGTGTAATCTCGGTCCATTAATAATTAAATCCGTATATCCCCGCAACAATAACAAACAACAATATAAAACAATAAGTTCATTGAACCGAACCCAACAATCAACCGACATTATTATTGTTGTACATTTCGACGGACCGACTGGAGATGGCAGGCAGCAGCAAAGATGGTATATAATAAGCAAAAGGGGTGGTGGTGGTGGTTGTAAGTTAAGGGTAGTCGGGGGTAGATGGTTGAAACAAACTTTGTTAATTCCTCGGCATTAGCAAGGCTGCCACTCCGTTTTACTTATGAGTTTTCGATTCAGTGTAAACAACACAACGCAAGAAAATCATCCCCTCCGGGTGGGGGTGGGGGTGGGGGTTGCCAGCACAGATGGAAGGGTGGCTCTGATGATTATTAATACACACGTATCGCATTACGTGCTCGCGCCCATGTTTGCAATTAAAACCTAAGACTAAGATTAATTGAAACAAATTGAAGTCTCTCGCTGCCTCTGCTGCTCGTTTCGTCTTCCCAACTTTATTATTTGCTACAGATTTTGCAACGGGCCTTACAACTCTATACAGTAGTACTACTAGATTCTATTATCGCGTCGGTGTGTGTGTGTGTTTTAAAGCCATTTAAAGCGGAACAAACTTATATTTCCACGACTGTAGGCCTATATTGTCACGTCAGTCATCTCTCTCTTCTTACGTTTGTTGCTTGTCTGCATACCTTTGAATTGTATTATATCATACGTCGTTATCAATCTCATAAAGTACATTTGACGTCTGATTAACACCATCATCAAGAGCCTATTATTCCTAACTTGTCCTTTGGGTATGTTAGGAGAGTCCATCACAATTCTAAAATCAGCCAATAAAGAAACACACCTGAGATTCTACAAGAGGATGATGGCCCTCCCCACACTTCTCTGTACGTCTAAGAATTGGACTTTAACGAGATTCAAGGGCAGACGTATTCAAGCGCCCGAAATGAGACGTCTCAGGAACGTGATAAGGATATATTCTCCAGGATCGTAGAAGAAATGCGGACATACGGCAGGGACTGAATACTCGACATGATTGTCCAGTAGACCTGTTGGCAAAATGGTTGGAACATCTTAACCGAATGCATGCCTGCCACATCCAACTGTGAAATTATAAGTTGAAGGTATACTGAGGAGTATGGAACATACAAAGAAGCGCTTGAGTGACCAGCTTTAGTCTTCCAGCTTCTAGAAAACCCAAGGATTGTTGGTTTCATCCTTGCAGAAGATGATAACGACGACCAAGGACTCTACTATGTTACTCAGCTTTTAGCCTGGTAAAGTACACTCCATAAATTTAGGAATATTTGCGGTACGATTCATAGAAATCTTAGAAATAAAACAAGAGACAGCACAAGGATTAAATTTTATAAGCAATTGCAATCTCCACGTTGATTTATGCGAGTGAGGCTTGAGTCATGACAAAAAAGGAAAGCGGCAAGATTCAGAATGCTGAAATGCAGTTTCTTCGAAATACTTTAAATTATACATTGCAAGATAGAATAAGAAATGAATATATCAGAGCAGAACTCGAGGTAAAGGACATAAATGAAATTATTTCAATTTACAGAAGACAATGGTGGGTGGGATCATCTGCAAAGGATGACAGAGGATCGATTGCCGAAGCCGGTACTAAACTATAAAGCCATTGGTAGAAGAGACGTGGGTCGTCCGAGGATGGGATGGGTGCCGGAACAGGTTTATATAACCTAATCCTGGAAGAGGAGAAGAAGAAAATTACTAAATTTAGAATTTTTAATGTAATGGTCAATTTAAACTAATGTTTTTGTAGTTCATGAACTTCTTTCGGTCCTTTGTATTTTGCGTTAACTTCTTTGTATCCATCCTTGCTATTCCTCTTCTTTATAACAATTTTACCCATTGCATTGTCTCCAGTGTGTTTCCTTTGGTTTTCTTCTCTTCTTTTCTTTTCCTTAAAAAATAATTTTTTAGTCGGTTCAGTGCTGTTTACTCTTTGCAAATGGTATATTCTTCTTCTTCTTCTTCTTCTTCTTCTTCTTCTTCTTCTTCTTCTTCTTCTTCTTCTTCTTCTTCTTCTTCTTCTTCTTCTTCTTCTTCTTCTCCTTCTCCTTCTCCTTCTCCTTCTCCTTCTCCTTCTCCTTCTCCTTCTCCTTCTCCTTCTCCTTCTCCTTCTCCTTCTCCTTCTCCTCCTCCTCTTCAAAGATTAGGTTATATAAACCTGTTCCACATGTTTGCAATTAAAACCTAAGACTAAGATTAATTGAAACAAATTGAAGTCTCTCACTTGTTCTAAAGTGCTGTTGTTTACTATCTTAGTCCTCACTGGATATTTAGCTTTAAAGACCATGGTTTTCGTCTTTCTTACTGAAATTGTCAATGAGTACTCTCTTACCACTTCTTGTAATTGAAACAAAGAATGTGTTTAATAATTGAAAACGTGAATTGTGTTTTCCTCTACAAAGAATTTTATTGGCAAACTGTTAAACCTAACCTGTTGGGTTTCTCTCGCGTCGACGGCCCGAGTTACAACTGTTTTGTACTTGGCAGGATTCGGTAGCCCAACGGATTTTACAGCACTACAGACTGCACAGCGTTTCCAACGCCAAGGTAGTGGTGACGTTACTGGATCCTGTAATATCTTTACTATGAATTTTAAAAACCTTTGAAAACTAAGTGAACTAAGTTTGAATCAGAATATCAAAACAAATAGTCTTATGGACTGAAAATAGAAGAACACAAAGTAATACTCGCTTAGCGATCACAATTCAATTGCAAAACCGTTTTCATCCAAATCTGATTTTATAGTCCATGTACATTCTTCATGAAAATTTAGGCCTACTTGCAGAAATAAGCACTCTACTATTGCTTCTTCTTTTTAGAATTCAAAACAAGAAAAATCGTAGCAGAAGGTCATTGGTATGGCAGTAATTATGAAATATAAATCTTTATTAACAGAGGCAGTGAATAAGAGGGTTTGTGACGCAATTACATCCCTCTTTGAGCCATTCTTCCCCTTTGTGTTGTATCCCTTACGCAAATCAATGCTGAATGCACCCATACGTACAAACATACCGAGCATAGTTTCCTCTCTCTCTCTCTCTCTCTCTCTCTCTCTCTCTCTCTCTCTCTCTCTCTCTCTCTCTCTCTCCAACTTGCAGGATACATTTGAAAAATTAATTACTTTTGCTCCGTTACTATTGGACGGGCGTGTCATTCTTGATTTCGGTTAACCCTTTGAATACTACGATGTGCGACATACCGGGGGAAATGTTTCACCGCCCAGCCGTCTAGCGCCGTACTTATTGTGATTTAAGATCAATACGACGGTCAATGATTTAGGCCTACTTCGTGTTTTGTAGGCAACCAGACGACGATAGCAGGTCTACAATAGAGGCGGCCGAATACCAATAACAGGTATTTTGGAACGATATTTTTGTGGAACGGATATAACAATGACTGTAAAGTTGAAATACCTGTTCCGATTCAACGATAACTGAAAAGTCGAAATACTCGTTTCGATTACTCGCGGCCTCGTTGTTCCGAGTCGCGGGACCCCCCCCCCCCACGCAACTAACGAGTAAACCGACCGATTGCCATACAAGTACGAAACGAAGCAAAACGGCGAGGTTCAGAATATCTATGCCAAAGAGACGAAGCTGTTTTTAATAAATGAAAAATATTCATACTGATGTTACATTTATACTCGTGTGTTATGCAGATATACAATACAGGTTATAATAACAAATTATATATTATACTAGTCACCATCTTGGTAAATTTTGAAAAAGCGAATTATAGTGCGTTATAACCTACAGAGTGGGTGATAGGTACTACTTTCGTTAATGTGATTGCGGAGATGATTTTAACTTCACTTCACATCTCACGTACATTTTTTGGCATTGTTTGTTGTGCTATTACGTGCACTCTAAATTTCATTGCCTGAGTTTCGCAACTGATTTGTCTAACCAAAATGGAATCAATAATTTAATATTAAATATATGTCAGTTTGTTTGCTCCTAGTGAAAAAAATTAGTATTCCTAAAGAAAGATAAGCGTATAAATTCTCTTGTTTCTTGTTTTCTTGTGAACAGTAACAGCTTAATAAAGTCACAGTGTAAAGTAACACAGTTAATACTTTTACTTTAAATTTATTTCTTATAACAAATTATATAAAACGTGTTATACAATTGTACGTGTTATATTTTGGAACGGTTTCGTTCGTACCTGTCACTTTCAAATACTAGTTTAGCACACCTCTAGTCTACATTTCATTTTCCTTTTAACTCTAGTCATGTCTAGCGGAACTAGTTTCTTCATATAGTGCAGTGGTTCCCAACATTTCTGGACCAATAGCGTACTAATTTGGTCTTCCTCGTTCATTTCGAGTACCACCGAAGATTAAAGAAAGGTTATTGGGGGTTTTCTCAATAAAAAACTTGGTACAACATGAATAGTGTATCTTATTATTCTTAGTTAATGAAATTTTTCTAATGGTATCTGGAGTTGTTTCGTTTTTTGAGCGTCTGTTGCTGGCATCATCTTCAATACTCGTACAACTACGTTTGCACTCAAGTGCCCAGTTACAAACCACTTTTTTTTAAGACGCAGCGATTCCTAACACATTTACTATTTTGTTGTGAATTAGCGTTAGCGCTAGAACGTGTTTAATCAATCGTAACACAATGCTTCATTTTTTGCAGTTTTTAAAACACGCGTATTATTTGTAAATTAGAGACAGCTGGTAAACAATGAATAAATTGACTGACATATTTGGAAATTAACAGGTACAAAATTAATTACATACAGACAGGAATCTTACAGCGCGCTTAAAATTTTAATTCTACCGCTAAGCTGTAGATGTCGCTGCGCGAACTTTTCAGCTGACCCTGGTTAAGTCATAAAATGGTGATAACATTCTTAGAGCACGCGAGACAATCTGTATAACGTAGAAAATGAGAATCGACCACGAATTTTATTAGATAATAATGTGTTCACTATTTACCGAAGCAAAAATTCGCACATTCGAACTATTCGATGCATTCGCATGCGAATGGCGAGATGAAATGAATTATACAGTGGGGGATATAAGGCAACAAACCTTGCAGATTTTTGTAAGCTACACAGTTACAGCCACACAGCATACAACCCAAGCTGAGTAGCCTGCCTGGGCTTACCCATAACGCTGGTTTCTAGAGGCGTGCTAAACTAGCGTTTGAAAATAACAAGTACGAAAGAAACCGTTCCAAAAAACAACACATACAAATACCTGTTATTATATACCTATTATACATATACCTCTATTGTATAATTTGGTATAAGAAATTAATTGAGACTAAAAGTATTAACAGTATTACTTTACACTGTGACTTTATTAATCTGTTACTGTTTAAAAGAAAATAAGAAACAAGAGAATTTATAGGCCTATCTCCCTTTGGGAATACTGATTTAAGTTTACACTATGAGTAAAAAACTGACATAGATTTAATATTAAATTATTGATTCCATTTTGGTTACACAAATCAGTTGCGAAACTCAGGCAATGATATTTAGAAAGTACATAATAGCGCAACAAATAATGTCACAAAATTTACGTGAGATGTGCAGTGATGTAAAATCATCTCCGAAATCACAGTAACAAAAAGTACTATATGGCCTATCAGGCACTCTGTAGGTTATAACACAATATAATTCGTTTTTTCAAAATTAACCAAGTTGTTGACTAGTATAATATATAATATGTAATTATAACCTGTTTTATATATGTGCATAACACACGAGAATAAATGTAACATCAGTATGAATTTTTTTCATTTACTAAAAACAGCTTCGTCTCTTTGGCATAAAGATATTCCGAACCTCGTTGTTTTGCTTCGTTTCGTATTTGTATAGCAATCGGCATATGCGCAGAGTCAAGTATTCAGCACCAATAACTGTCACTTAGTACTCGTTTATTCGTTAGTTGCGTAGGGGACTCGCGCGAGGCCGCGAGTAATCGGAACGGATATTTCAACTTTTAGTTATCGTTCAATCGGAACAGGTATTTCAACTTTTCACTCACTGTTATATCCGTTCCACAAAAATAATCGTTCTAAAATACCTGTTATAGGTATATCGGCCCACCTCTAGTGGTTACAAAGCGCACCTTATTGTCTGCACAAAACCTAAATAAGTCAGTGAAAATAGTAATAACAATGTCAACGCAAACATATGTACATTCGGTGTACAGTACAATCGATAACAAAACACTCGATTATCATAATGGTGTAGTGAATGTAATCAATCGTATCAGGAGCAGTCGTGTTTGCGAGCGACGTGACATCTAGATACGATTGGAGCTAACTAGTAATAATAACCATCAGCCGAGCGACGTTTTGACTTTGACAAATAAACATATCAGCGGGTATAGGCCTACTGTAAGGTGTAATTATGTATAGGGTGTCGCTATTCTTTTGTAACTGGGGGGCACGCGACGTCTTGCACACCGATCCGATCAGTTTAGCGTATCTATGTGTGTGCGTTTACAGTGTATAATTCCTCTCTCTCTCTCTCTCTCTCTCTCTCTGTTACTTCCGGCCATCTGACTTCCGTATGGGTGTGTCGTGTTTTCACTGCACTTTATGCACACAAGAATGTAGGCACACACGAATTGGTACGTTTGCGTTAGTCGGGTTGCCTTAGCCCAGCCCGGCGTGTTCGCGTATATGCTCGTGTTTGCGTGCCAAGCTGGACGAACAAGGAAACCAGAAATTGAGAAGGAAAATACAGAGACAAAGTTAAACAGATAATAAAATTGTTTCATAAGAACAGCTGTTAATTAATATGCATTCTTCTTCTTCTTCTTCTTCTTCTTCTTCTTCTTCTTCTTCTTCTTCTTCTTCTTCTTCTTCTTCTTCTTCTCCTCTTAAAGGATTAGGTTATATAAACCTGTTCCGGCACCCATCTCATCCTCGGACGACCCACGTCTCTTCTACCAATGGCTTTATAGTTCAGTACCGTTTTCTGAAATCTATCCTCTTTCATCCTTTGCAGACGATTCCACCATTGTCTTCTGTAAATTGAAATAATTATATTTATGTCCTTTACTTCGAGTTCTGCTCTGATATCTTCACTCCTTATTCCATCTTGCAATGTATAATTTAAAGTATTTCGAAGAAACTGGATTTCAGCACTCTGAATCTTGCCCGTTTCATTTTTTTTTTTCATAACCCACGCTTCACTTGCATAAATCAACGTGGGTATTGCAATTGTCTTATAAAATTTAATCCTTGCGCTGTGTCTTGTTTTATTTCGAAGATTTCTATGAATCGTACCACAAATATATGCATTATTAATACTCTAAACTATAGATGTCACTCCGCGAACTTTTCAACTGACCCTCGTATTTCTCAGTATCCTTGTGTAGCGTACTATGAAGTATATTATCATCACTTTATGACATAGTGTAATTCTCATAACTAGAAATAATTACTTTAGAACGCTTTTACATAAATTATGTGTTCCGACCAGATTTCCTGAATCTGCAAAAACAAAAGATTTTGTCATACGTATATTTTTGTCTCATTTGTTGACAAAATCTTCTTCAATATCAATGAGATTTTTAATTTCAGTCGTTCGAAAATATACGACATTTTATAGTCCGTGACTTTGTTGAAAACGACAGAGGGGGAATACCTCGGTCGCCAACAATGAAACCCATCAACGAGAAGTTTATTTATACTTTTTCATTTTCTGTTCTCTGCACATATCGCATAAATCACAATCCACATACTCTCTTCTTATATTCACTGACTCGGTATATGCGTCCTTGTCCTACCCTTTTACATACAGTGGCTTAGTAATATCTTTAAAAAAGGGACGCAACGAGAAAAGAAGAAAATAAAAATTCCTGGTACGGATTATTGTGCGAGTCGTCTTTGTGCGCGGCAGATTAGAATCGTGGATGTAATAAGAATAATGCCGTCTTTTGTTAACGAATTTCAATATTAAACGAAACGTAGCCTATATACGCGGCCGTCGACAACACTCCCTCAGCCAGAAAGACGACAGTCGGCAGCAACAATCCAACTGTTATACCTATGTGGTAATTAACTTTTGTTGTCTCGCATCGCTTGAGTTAACATTGTTGACATGTTTCTGTGTACCAAAAAAACCGGTATGCTGCAGTACTCGCTCAATATTTTGAACAATGTACATTCATTATTGGACAAATTGTGATATTAGATAATATTTCAATTACAACAATAAAATTAAATCTCCCTATTACCTTACTATTTTTGGTTAGTAACAGAAATCATACAATGAACGCTAAAAATTCCAAACCATCGCATTTGTGTTAAAATTCCCTTCAGTTTAACACCGTCTGAATTTTTACGATTTTTTCAAATCTTTGATCCCATTTTTGGCCCCTGGGGTCAAAAACTTTTGAAATTTCCAAAAGTTTCCAAATTCTCTTTAATTTGGTATTCCGCATAGAATTTGTAATTTTATCAACCTTTTGCCCCATTTTTTTAAGCCCGGGGTCCCAAAATTTTACAATATATTAACTTACTTATTCATTTAAGCTATTATAGTTTTTTTGTCATTTATCAAAACAGCTTCCGAAATTTTCAGTAATCTTCCGAAATTTTTACGTTCAATCTTCAATGAAAAAAAATGAGGCCTGGCAACACTGTATATCAACATGAGTCACATAGAACGTATAATGACTTTGTAAAATCTTAACTTCCTTAAAAAAGTTTATTAAATTGTAAAATTTATTATTCTATAGTGAAGAAAAGACAGACTAAATTAGTCCAAGTTATGTAGGCCTACATATGCACCTCCATTCCTTTTTTATCAGGAGTGACTGACAAAAGTAGAACTTCTTCCGAAAAAGATGAATCTATTCTAGCTACTGAGCGCTCGATATACCGAATAAAAAATACGTATCGCGCTGCTCAGTATCCCGCACGTGTAATAAGACATCGCCCCGACTTGCGTATCGCCAATGTGTGGGGGAGCCTTTAGATTAACCGACAATATTAAAATACAATCATAAATTCTAAATTAAAATTACGATCGATTATAAATCAAGCGTAAAGATTGTCTGTTTCAGGAGTGACGAAATGTTTTTTGTCTTTTTCAAACCTATAGGACAGAAATCGTAACGCGTGCTTCCCTAATTGGCAAACACGCAACTGCCAACGGAATAGTACGTATAATGTATTACGCACCATGCTTTCCACACTAGACTTTTAGTGTTTTACTGAAACCGAGAGGGTAAGCAGACTAAGTAGTTGCTGGAGGGGGGGGGGCAAGAAAACGAGTGAAAACGAATAATATTCATGTACAAAATAAAGAAGGTGAATGTATTTTTTCAGTAAAATTGTGATAAGAAAATATTCACAATTGTGTGCAAAACATATACAATCTATGTATTCGCAATTCATAACAGAAAAATAATCACCGAAGACACTAATATTATAAAGCGCTCTCTCCCTTCCCCCTCTCTTTCTCTCATTCTTTCTCTTTCTACAAATAAAGATTCCCAGGTACTAATACTAAATGTTTTGAAATATTCTTCCTTTAATCCACAATCAAACCAACAAAACCCTAACCTAAAAATCCAAAAACTCAAACATCAGGGTTTAGTTATATCATATAGGCTATAATATGATGACAAAATTTGTTTAAACGATCAAAGATTTTTACTGCATATTTTTTAATTAAAATAAAAAACGAATTTCGGTTATTAATTTTCAAAATACGAATTACGGGAGTAATATTATTTTGTACGTTTTTCCGTTTCAATATTTTTCCCAACATATTAACTAATCAGTCGAATTCCAAACGTCGGCGCCGTCGTGGAGTCGGTCCCCCCCCCCACACACACACGGAGACAGACATTCGCAGTATGATGACATTAATATGTTAACAACACAACCTTTGTAGTTGACAAAGCCAGTTACAACAAAGCAGGAATTCGCTTTCATCAAACTGCACTGCACCTGAGTTGCACCCGCGATAACGTGCGCGCGCGCCCGTTGTTGCACTGTTTTAATATGTGCGCGCGTGTAGGGTTTGTACCGCCGCCCCCGTCATCCCCTTCTCGCTCACCCCACCCACTCACCGTCACACGCGCGCGCGCGCAGTTTTACAAAATTTCAAATATTTTACCCAATTTATTGTCGTTCGTTGGGTTTTTGTTAAAGCGACCTCGTTCGCGATTTCATTATTATTTCTTTTTTCTCGCTCCGATATTGCATAATAATACTAATAACAACAACAATAACATAACGCTTCCGATGAGAAATGACGATACACACACACACACACGCCTCACAAGATACACAGAGACATTCTGTATGTGCTGCACATATTCCGGTTTTTAAAATTATTTAAACTTTTAGAATTACGTAAGCTTCATGTATGGGGTGGATCCAAAATCGTTCGTTAAAACAACGTAGTAATAAAAGATAACATACATTGTACGTCACTACACATAATAGGATGTTTGACATAAACGTTTGATAATCTGTATCTAAACGTTGCGCGTCGATTAGAATTTTTGTTATCATCATCATCATCATCATCTTCACGGATTAAACCAAGGATGGTTTGTTCCAGTCTCAAATAGACAAAGATTAGAGCTGGTCACTCCAGCGCTTCCTCGGGCGTCCCACACCTCTCCGTCCCCTCGCCTTATAGTTCCATAGTTGTTTGGGGATAAAGCAGTCATCCATTCGGCAAAGATGTTGTCACCAATTCAGCCGATACTGGTGATCCTGTCGAGAATACTCATAATATTCAGTTCCTGCCGTATATCTGTGTTTTTTCTATGATCATGGAGAGTATACCCTGTCACGTGCCTGAAAAATCTCATTTCAGGCGCTTTGATGTGACTGGCCTGGCCTTTAGTTAAAGTCCAATTCTCAGACCCATAAAGAAGTGTGGGAAGAGCCATCACCTTGTAGAATTTTAGGCGTGTTCTTTTACTTGCTGACCTAAGGGTTCGCCTAATGGTCCCGCACATAAGGTTGGACTTATGCAACTTATTCACAACGTCGCTGCTTGCATTATAAGGCACAGTGTAGCCCAGATATTCAAAATTGATGTAGCCCAGGTACAATTTCTTTTCGTACAACTCGAATTGATGAAAAATAGAAGGGTTGAGCACTTATCATTGCTCAGTTGATTCTTGTGTTACTGACAATGATAAGAGTGCCATTTGTAAGGGTGAGGTACATATACATATATAAAATGATATGTATGACAGTGATATCTAAAAGTGCCAGAAGTGTGCCATACAAATGACACGACCACACTACTAAAGACGATACCCCTTTTGTATATACGAAGACCGCTGGAAGAGTATCAATTCTGCGGGCGTAAATTCAGAAGTTTCAAGCGTACCAGATGAATCTCTATGTATTCTGTGACTAGCGGAAGTAGCTGAGAAGAAGAAATAACGTGTATACCTATTTATAACTCGAAACAGGACGTCAAATGTGATGAGATCTTGAACACTCTCCGTCCCACAGCGTATCGGTCTCTCTCACCACCCCCAGTGAGAAGCAGAGAGAGAGAGAGAGAGAGAGATTTGCACACATGTTTGTACTAATATAGGAAAGATATAGTACAAAGTTCAAGCATAAACAGTAATTTAAAATTTTATTATTATTTTTAAGTAACTTATGCCGCAGATAGCATAGAGGGGATGAAACAACTAATGAATAGAGTGACAGAAAGCAACCGTACATATGGTCTAGACATCAATGTTAATAAAACGAAGCTAATGACTGTGTCTAAGAACAAATTGACAAACTGCACTCTTAATATGAACCAAAGACCAGTTGAACGTGTAAGCGAATTTTCATATCTTTGTACTATAGTCAATGAACAATGGCACCCACTCTCAAGAAATAAAGAGCAGAATTGAAAAGGCAAGAGCAGTGTACGTTAGAATGAGCAGTTTATTCAAAAGTCACGATTTAACAATAAACACAAAGATGAGACTTTTATGCTGCTACGTATTCTCGGTTCTCTTCTACGGTGTAGAATCTTGGACTTTGGCTGAAGAAACAACTAAAAAATTGGAATCTTTCAAAATGTGGCTTTACGTAGAATACTGAGCATCATGGACAGCACATATAATTAATGTTGATGTTTTTGGAAAGATGAAGAAAGAAAAGGTAGTTATGAACACAGTGAAGATAGGAAAGCTTCAGTATCTGGGACATCTCATGAGAAATGAACAGAGATTTTGCTTATTGCAGTCCATATTACAGGGAAAAGTACTTGGAAAGAGAGGAGTTGAGCGACCGATAATCTCATGGCTGAGAAATTTAAGGACCTGGTTTGGCATGAATCCAACTGACTTATTCGGTGCAGCAGTAGAGACGTTAAAATAGTCTGTATGATATCCAACATCCGAAACGGATAGGGACTATCAGAAGAAAAAGAAGATGTTTAAGTAAAACATAAATAATAAATACACTGTAACAAATGAGTCAGGAAAGCAATATAAAGTCATTTTGACATGCTTGATTGTGGAGGTGTGTATGTGTGTGTGTGTAAAACACTGACGTGTAGACCACCTTTCCGAGCGCGCGTGGTATACGCGTACTACGAACGGTAGAGTGAACTAACAGTATATACAAGTCACATTTATTTTGTTTTGTAGCTGTGTAAGAAGAAGAAGAAGCAGAAACCACAAGGAGAGTAAGAAGAAGTGGAAGTGGAAGTGGTAGCAGCGCGGAGTACAAAGGACCGAGACCCCCACAGTGAATGTGTGCGAGTTGCCCTGCTATCTAAATTAATTACGGACGCTGATAAATATTGTGCTGTGTGGTGCTCTACCGACAATAGACAACGACGGCGGCAGTCCATTCTGTTCTGTTCTCTACTATACTTGCCTTTACACACGCTATCACGCTGCACACACACGCGCGCGCGCGCGCGAGAGAGAGATAGAGAGAGAGAGAGAGAGAGAGAATGAAAACGTGTAAAATGCGCACTGATGGCAGTGTCAGGAAACACTTTCTTTCGAAATCTTACAGAATTTACAAATTTTATAACTGTTGTGACAACGTTTACAAATTTTTAAACGAATTTTCTAGATTTTCAATACATTTTGAAAAACCTAAACATTTAGCATTGTACAGTGCAATTCGTGAACATAGATCAAAACGCGTCCTATAGTCGGAGGTGGCAGCGGTGGTCTGATCGCTTGTGAATGACGTGTCTCACCAAAAACGAACAACCAATTCTTTAAAAATTTATTCAAAATATGACGAAAGTAAAATCTACGTATAGGGTGGTTTGGCTTCCAGTGACTTCTGGTGGGCCCCAGAATACAAAAAATCAGTAGGCCTACATAGGTTAATACCCTGGAATATAAAGGGTCAACATTTGGAAAAATTGCAAAAATCCACATTAGGTAACAAAATTAAAAAGATTATTAACCAAAATATGAATATACGCGTAGTATTCAGGTTTGGAAATTTCATAATTCTGGGTCGAAATTGTGAAAAAAAATTGTAAACACCCATACCCGGTATCAAATTAAAAAGAAAATTTTTAAACCCGAATATAGCCTCAGTTTTCTAAATTCCAAATTTAAGGACACAAAAGCCTACAAAAAGGATGACAAATCATTAAAAAATTGTAGAAGTCTATTTGGGGCATGAAGTTGTTGTGAGGAATTTTATACAGAATACGAACTCGCGATCTCTTAACACAAATTTTGGACTCACTCGGGTTACGAATTTTGGACTACCTTCATAAAGTCTGTAGTAAGCTATGTTTGGAAAAAAAATTTACATCATCAGTTACGCATAGTAAGACTATGTATATGTATATATGCTACATGTACAAAACACACACACACACACACACACACACACACACACACACACACACACATATATATGCATATTATTCCTTTGTAAGTAACTCGTTGAGTATCCTGCATCTCTCATATGTAATATCTTCAAATAAATACACTGCAAGTAGGTTTATTTTCACCTGACACAAGTTTCACACAAATTATTCTGTATCTTCAGAGGTTTGTTTGAATTGTTGTAATTGAATGTTTCGTTTACAATACGAAACATTTTTGTAAGCGAAACATTCAATTACAATTCAAACAACCTCTGAAGATGCAGAATAATTTCTGTGAAACGTGCGTCTGGTGAAAATAAACCTACTTGCAGTGTATTTATTTGAAGATATTACATATGTGCTGTGCATATAGGCCTGTGTGTGTGTGTGTGTGTGTGTGTGTGTGTGTGTGTGTGTGTGTGCGTGCGCTTATGCATATGTATAAACTATGTATGTCAGTTACTGTGAAAACTGTTTGTAGTATTTATCAGTTTATGAAGAGTATTAGGCACATGCCTATAGTATACATTCATATGCATTCCTACATTTATAGGAATTTATAATGACTAAATTATTTGTCGCTTAGGCATTATGGTTATAAATGTAACTGTAAGCCAATGCAGTACTTCAGCATTTTGTTAGATTTCATGCTTTACAGTTGATATTTTACAACAACAAAAAAGCAATCGGGGTTTTTGTAATTATGCTGACGATTTGAAGAATTTAAAATAATATTGAAATTTATCAAATAACAAAATATAATTCGTTGAAAATAGTGAGCGAGGTCTGCAGATCAGGAAGCTTACTAATTTAATAGGTTTGTATAAAAAAGTGCGTTTTTTTACTTCCATGTTCCGTAAGGAAATGGAAGCATGGTGATCACGAAAAAAATCGCGTTCGAGATAAGGGCTGATTGTGATTGTACTACCTTCAAAACATGAAGAAAAGTCATTTTCCGAAAAGTGTCTGTGTGTAGAATTTTTTTCTGTTGATACTGCCGCAGATTCAACAGAATAAAATAATTTCTTGCTTATGTGCCCGAGTTGTAGAGGAGTCAAGGCCTACTGATTTTGGTGAAGATCGGTTAAGAGGAAGGGGTAGTTTACCTGCAACGTTTTACGTTTTAACAAGAGTAAAGTACTTAAAAATTCATTTAAAATTTTTCAAAAAATGGTAATTGTTAAAAATAAAATAATTTTGATGCCAGGTTGTTCGGCTAGGAGGGAAGGGTAGTTTACTTGCATTTTTTGTGTTTTAACAAGAGTAAAGTACTTAATTTTAATAAATAAGTGTCCCGAAAATAAAGTCATGTTAATATACTGTAAAATGGTAAATGAGATAAATATAAATGGAGTGGGGGAGGGCTGTGCTGAAAATTGCTGTGCTGAAATCAAGTAAAGTACGAATATTTAATTTTAAAGGATAAGATACCTTAGAAATTACATATGATAAAACTATTACTCTATGAAAGTGTAAATATCATTAATGGTGGGGATCGGTTGAGGAGGAGGGATGATTATCTGCGTAGTTCAGTTTCTTTATAAGAATAAAGTACCTACTTTTTATAGATAAAGTGACTCGAAAATAACATTATATGAAACGACTATCCCATAATAACAAAAATATCTATAAATAGTGCTAAAATAGTTTGAGGGTGCGCGATATTTTTTAGAAATTATCGAACCGAATTCAAGTAAATGATTTTAAATATAAATCTTAGAACATGGAAATCATGTATGGTTCTCAATACCGATATTTTATTCAATTTAAAACCAGTAGGTAAGTGTAGGCTTATATTTAGTTATAAGTTGGTACGCAAATTAATAAAATCAAAAAACTTCAAATACAATGACAGCAAGATCATTGATACAAAACGTAAACTGAGTAAATCGTATACTATGCTACTAAAGTTTAATACGCACCTAACGTTTAATGTCGAGCGACAGACACATAACCGCGACGCAACAAAATAAAACAGAGACGAAGGATAACTTTAATACAGGTGGCAGTGTAAATACACGCTGCCGCTGAAACGAGAAGAATAAAAAGAAGAAAAAAAAGGTCACATACAGTAAATATGTTGTCGCTATCTTGTTATTTGTCTGCTTAGATTGCATTGCTTTGTCCGCGGAAACCAACTCTATGCATTTTAAAGTTGGTTTCAAATAAATAGTAATCAACGGCTGGGCTTTTCAACTGGATGTGAATACGCAAAGCCTTTGATGTAAATACTGGCTACGTCTCTCTCTTTGATGGTCACCACAGTTAAGCACGTACTTTTCTCTCGCAAGAATATTGCTGTTAAAAAAAATACAAAAAAACGTTACTCTTAGTAGAACCATCATCATATGTTGTGAACATTATTTAGTATCGTTCTCGCTGGAGATAAGGGGAGAGAGAGAGAGAGAGGGAGGGTGTATGGAATGGTTTGAGAAAAATTAGAGGAATAAGACAGATATTAGTTTCGTTCACGGGTAGTTTTCTTTCTGGTTTAGTTTAATGTCTGCGGTTCAGTGGTTTTGATAAGAAAATTGACAAGCAAAAATGCACCAAGACTAGTGTGAATGGGTGGTAAATAGGGTTCAACATCCCCCTTGAAACTGTGTGTAAAGCATAGTTACGGTTTTGTTTTTTAAATATTATGTAAATACAAACATACCCTGATATAAATGACAATTTCTACTTCCTCTGGTATCTCAAATATTAACGGTACCGTAAAACGTATCTTCAGAAATTTTTCAAAAAACATCATCATCATCATTATCATTAGACGAGCGAAGCCAGTTCTCAGTTTGACATCCACAGTTTGGCATTTGTCTGTGTGTTTGGAGGACATCTCACGATAACGTTGTAATGCATTTTCATAAAACTTACTATGCCAATGGCAGTCTATACTTTTACTTCCGAGTAAACTATGTACTTCTCAACTCTTAGTAATAGGTAGTAACACGTACCACGTATTTTTACTGTGTTATTACCGTTTACTTTAATGGAACTGAATTCAGCCACTTTTAAAAATAGTAATATTGATTAGTCTTAATTTGTTTTTTTCGTTTGTATGAAGCCGACCCGACCCCGGACCTCCCCCAAAGCCTAATTCTAGACATGTAGCCACTGGTCTGACAAATTCGTTCTCAGAAGGTACAAAAATATTATGAAGCTGTAGGCGATACCGTAGGAGATAATGATGATGATACTGATAACGATGATGACGATGAAGAAAATATGGTAACCGATTAACGTTACTAAGTACTTATCAACTGTTTGACGTAGTAACACGTATTTACCATGTAGCCAAGTTAAGGTGACTAACCGTATCTAAGTCAAGATGCGAATAGTATAAACACGAGATTTTATTAATAGGCCTACGTTTTCAAGTACCTAGGTTAATGGTTAGTCGGTAACTCTCTTTGCATGTTATATAAAAATTAATTGTTAGACCGAGAGAGGAGGGGACTCTACCGAATCTAAAACATTTAGAACCGCAGACTTTCTGTTTAAAAGCGACACAAATAAAACGCAATGCGAGCGAGCACGAGGAATGGAGGCGAATATTACATTATTATTTGTGTAACGAGAAGCAATAAAATCCACTACTTTGTGCGGCTGTATACGCCACCGGTCCGGTAATTTATGTCTTCTCTGCTTCTGCTCGCGTATTTGTTTTAGACAGAGAGATTAAACTGTCTCAAAGAACAAGTTCTCTCAACAGTTTGCATACAACGATTTAATTATTTTCCATGAAAGAAAGAAGAAGAAGAAGAAGAAGAAACATCCACCACCATACAGTGGTACTACAGTTGTAATAATAGGTTTAACAGATAGGGTGTAAATCAGAGGTGACGTAACAATGAGACTGGGGGTTTACCTTTTGAATGGACATTGTTTACGACGGGGGTGGCTATAAAATATATAGAAGCAGCGGCAGCGGCGGGCTGGGGGTGTGTAGTAACTACGTCGTCGTCCTGCTCTGCTCTTCATATCTTCAACAATGAAATGAGTTTCTCCCTGCCGAAGACGACCTTTCGTTCCTTCAATTTTCCTGACCGTTTCTCTCTCTCTCTCTCTCTCTCTCTCTCGCTGCGTTATTGTACTGCTCTCTAGCGTTATGGTTATGTTACGGTCTTTGGGACAAGCACTTGCTCCGCGCGCGCGCTCTCTCTCTCTGTCGGTTCTCCCTACTGTATCCGTCTTGGATTCTCCGTTATCCCACGTGTTGCCAATTCACATGTGCTACGAAACGTAGGCCTACAAACCGTAACGTGTAGGCCTATATTGACACCAAACGACGACGTCACAAAATTCGGTTTTTACATTGTAAAAAATTACGGTAACATTTGTAATAATTACATACGTTGCATGGTTTTCGAAAGCATCGGACTACTAATTAGCTACTTATGCGACGGTCACTTGATCTTCTGGAAAAATTAAATTACGTAAATTCTTGAAAAAAATATGTCAATTATACTTCGTCTGGACGTATAACAATTGTAACGATCTTAGCTTTCTTTTTATAAAACGGTTTAAGAAAGTGCTGGGTAATACGCCCAGCATTTGATTGGAAGACCATCGAGCAATTATAAAATAATAAAAACCTAATCTTGCACAAAAAGTAAATATCGTCATCGTCAGCAATGATTGTTAAACCAATAATGGTTTTTCCCTATCCTAAGTAAACAGTATAGAACTGGTCACTCCAACGCTTCTTCGAACGTCCCACGCCTCTGCGTTCCTACGGGTTATAATTCAGTAGTTGTTTGTGGATGCGGCAGTTATCCATTCGATTAAAGTGTTCCAACCATTTTAGCTTATACTGGGCAATACTGTCGAGTATAGGCTATTCATAATATACGGTTCTTGCTGTATGTTGTAACATGACATAAGATAGTGAAAATACATTGATAATTAATAATAAAACAAAAAAGCTGAAGACAAGAAGAAAGGTCAAGAAACTTATAACTCAGAGATTAATGACCAAATTACAAAATGACAAATGACTAATAAACTGACGATGACTTGACCCAATAGATTGGATGAACACAAGGAAAATAAAATGGAACAAGGAAGAAGGAACCAGAAACCAGATGTAATCAAGAAAATAATAACGAACATTGTAATCCCCGAATTATGACTACAATGTTTGTAAACAAATGCACTAAAATAGTTAGGGCATAAATGAGATGTACCTATGTTAATAATAACAAATAACATAGTAATATTATGCATATTATATGAATGAAGAAAATGTACTTATAAAAATAAGGTAGGGAGTTAAAAATAAACATACCCAAATGAATAGTGATAAACATAGTCAAAACCAGTAAACCATACTCTGAGGCAAATAAAGGCCATAGTTAATAATCAAAAGTGATCAAAGTGAATGGAAAATAAATTAATTACTCATAACCAATAACCACACGATGATGTTAAAATAATTAGACAACATAGTGAATAATATCAAGTGAGTGGAATAAAAAGTGTATCAATATAAATAAGTGGTGACATGCCAGGTATAGCATGTTATAAAAGGAGTGAAAGTGAATAAATAAAAAAAAACCTTCTGTGAAGGAAAAAGTGCAGTGGGTGAACAGAAAAAGGTATTTTAAAAGTAGACTGTAATAAAATATCTAAACAACCTGTGATAAACTTTATGTTAGCAAGTAAGATGAACTAATTGTACTGTGATTAATTTAGGTAATAGTTAGTAAGAATTATAAAATAAGATAAAAATTAAGTCGTTAGAATGAATGGTAAATAAGAAAGATAGACACTGTATTCTAGTGAAGGAATTAGTGAGTAAAGTATATTGTATAAGGTACAGTTTAACAGTAGTATTATAAGTGTTTTGTTATTGTTTAAAAAAACATATAATGTAATAAATTATAAGTTAAACCAGATAGTAGTAAGAAACAGAAAAGTAGTTAGAAGTTTAATTTCAGGCTTGAACCTGGCAAGGAATATTTTTATAATAGGAGGTGTAGTTAGAATCACCAATGTTTTATTATCTGTTTATATAAAAAATTGTTTTAATGTACCATATATAAAGTTAGTAAGTTACAAAGAATGTTAAATAGTAGTATGGGGAAGTCTAGGCTCTAGGCCTAACATTTAATGAAGGAACTTTGTAAATATGAAAGCAAAACAATAGCCCAGTATCAATCAGAATATACCAAATGTTTAAACAGTTAAGTAAGTATACCTAATACAAAAATGTATAAATAACATCCAGTTTTAGATTAAATATATAAGAAATATAAATAAGAAAATAACGAAAATGTGATTAACTATTCAAAAGTAACCATGAGGGGTATCAAAATAATCCTTAACAGAAAATAAGAACAATGGTATTCATGTAATTAACATAACTACTAATATAAGAAAGAAATCTTAAGTTGAAGATATTTTATAGATTTAAACCAAAATAAAACGTTAGAATATAACAATGACATAAAATAACGACCAATGAGAATTAGCATAATTCAATAGGTAACCATAGCAACTGAAATTTATTACCAAAAAACCGTTGGAATTCTAATTAATCCATTATTGACTGACGCGGAGGGCGGATGTATGCAGCTCTCAATCCGAATTTAACTATAAAAACGTGAATTTTAATAAAACCAAGAAGGAAGAAGTATTGTAAAAGCATTCCACATGACACCTGATGAATTAACCAGTATTAAAATATTCACAACATAAAAATAACAGTAAAAATAAGAAGACTTCGAAGGAACGTAACAGACGACTCATCCCGAAGGAAGAAGGGGATCGACCTACTTCAACCTGAGAATACGAACGACTACGGAACAAGAGGGAAGCCGAACTTTATTGAAAACCATCTGAACGGGAATTGAGAAACATCCGAGGAAGAAAGACGACTAGACCTATCCGGAAGAAGTAGACGAACATCGAAGAAGCCACAACGAGAACCCGATGAGTATAAACTAATAATTTCACTTAAAAATGAATTCCCTTTTATCCATAATAACGAGGTAAAATTTTCACTTCACTGATCACAATTTTGAACAAGAACTGAAGGTAATTAAAATATCACTATTAATAAAACTTAATCAATTAACAACCTTTGAAACTGATTTATAATAAATTATTAATGAACATAACTTGCTGTCAAAATTCTAACCAAACACTATTCTAATTCTCATTGCCGATAACTTACTTGTATGTATTAGTGTATTAAACATTGTGTACCTAGTTTTAAGAAATATTATAATTTTGTGCATTTTAGCCGATAATCCAACTTCTGTAGTCAAAAGGACTTTAACACGCCTTGTGACAAAATAATCATTGTAAACATAAACAATATCTGCCATACTGGCGTCTCTACAAACGACTCAGCATACCAACTGAGCAATTGTAAAAGCCGGCATTAATCTAAATTTATGTACTATTGAATAACTGAAAATTGAAAGGGTTTAATAAATCTCATTGTTCTTCAACGCTGTATGTTTGATTCGTATAAAATAAAGTAATATATAGAGAATTATTAAATTGGAAACACCAAACACCACAGTTAGCGAAGTCGACACTGCAAGACGGCGTGAGCCAATCAGGTGACGAGGCGGTAAGATTCAAATTGAACGCCGAGAGATACGGTTAGTCCGTAAGTATTAAGAAAAAGTACAACCCGACTCGCTACATACGAATAACATTCACAGAAGTAACTTAACTGATTAACCACAATTACACGCTTATACTATATTACGAATACTACGAGCGAATTAAAAACGCTCGTCACACATATTTACGATACGAGTACAAGAACGGGTGACAATTTTAACAGAAATAAAAACGTTCATATACAATGTGTACATTTCTTTTGCGATCTTGTAGCCTATAATCTTGCCACGTGGACCGCTTGAATACGACTGACCTGGGATTTCATTAAAGTCCAATTCTCAGACCCATAGAGAAGTGTGAGGAGGGCCATCACCTTGTATAAATTCAAGCATTGTTTCTTTACTCATTGATTACAACCCAGGTCTTCAAGACTACTGACCTGCTCCAGTGGCCATACAGTACTGTCATCACCGTAGTCTTCAATGTGGAGATCTATTGCAGTAAGTATCATCATCATCACCACCACTCCAAGGACTAGGCCTTAGACCTGTTCCGGAACCCATCTTCTCCTCGGTCTCTTATCAGTAGGATGATAAACCAAGGCAGCCACAGGTAGACGGGAATCAGGCGTACGATTCAAGTCTTCACACCATCTGCTTCTGTGGTCTTCAATCTTCTGGTGCAAAGATACAATGTTTAAATCGCGTCTAATATCATCCTTCCGTCTCCGACCCAAGAGAGAACAACCTTGCGTCCCTCTTAGAAATTGCATTTCGGCTGCCTGAATCCTCTGAACGTCCCTTTTACCAAGAGCCCATGTCTCACTAGCATACAGGAATGTGGGGACAGCCACAGTTTTATAAAATTTCATTCGGATATCCTTCCGTGTTTTATTTTTCAGGTACCTATGAATCGTTCCACAAATGCATCTAAATTTTGTTAGCTTACTATCCCAATTAATATCAATTCCACATGAGATATTAAACCCAGGTAATTAAAATGACTAACCTGATCCAAAATCTGATTATTCACGACTATCTAATATTCACGACTAGTTCTAATAGGATACCTGCCTTGAAATGCCATCGTTTTAGATTTTTTGATAGAGATCTGTAGCCCATAGCCTTGTATGACGTTACTGAACGTAAATATCCCTCGCTGTAACTGGTCTTCTGTTTTCTGTATCACATTACCGTGTCATCTGCATAAAACAATGCATCCACATGAATATTTCGCTGAAGTGATAGGCCTATTATTTTACAGTAAGTATCATTGTTATGCAGTGATATTACACTGTTATGTTATATTTATTATTATGCAGTAAGTATATTTTACAACTTTAAAGGCGTATAGCCGCTTACTTGTGAGTATATTTATTATTATCCAGTAAGTATATTTTACAAATTTAAAGGCGTATAGCCGCTTACTTGTGGGTCCAGTCTTGCAAGAAGATACTTAACATGGTACAGAAAAAGACAGGGAGTCCTCTCATATATCATGAAGAGACAAAAATGTTTCACATACCCCACACGCTGAAAGATTTAGAGAAAGCAGTTCGTTCTAAACAACCGTATATCAAAATGCCTGGTACATTCTTCGGTTGTGTGGTGCAAATAGACGAAATTTAAAATTGTAATTTCCCACAAACTGTAAAACGAAGTCCTTCTTCACACGCTTATAATATTATACTCTTATTTCGTGTGGATGCACGTGTGAAGAGCAGGGAGGATTTCACGTCAATAAAACACAAGTCAGTCGGTCGTCGGTGTGTTAGATCCAAAGTACCAGGCGCGACGCGGACGCGGGCGCGGTGACATTATGCAGTTGACAAATGGCTCTGTGGCCGGCAAACGATTTTTCAATTGAAAATTCGATACGTTCTGCCCTTGGATTCGATTCCTCCCCCTCTCTGATACGATACAAAATCAACTTACCGCGAAGACAGGGGAGACGAAGTTCGTTCAATAATATATGAACTGGTGATGGCACCAACAGCAGGGGGTGAAAACTTTTAATACGTCTGTTTTAATATATCAAATTTTGACCGAAAACGGATTCACAATTTTTACAGTAAGATAGAGGATAACAATTGTTAAAACAATAAATAGAATCCAAGGTTAGCGAATTTGTTAGAGTTCGTTAAATTCAGATATTTTGATTTCCAGTCCCACTTTTTTATTAAAAAGTCCATAGGACATCTAATAGACCATGGCCGGCTCTGTAGAAGTCCGGAATATTAAACGTGGTAAAACTGGAACCAGCTGACATTTGAGGCTGACTAGGCGACCTCTTAATTTATGTATTTCAATAATCAAATCCCGTCATTTTTTATTGCCGGTTAATAGCAGTTTTATAATTCTTCATTTTTTGCATATTGAAAGTTTATTATGTAAAATACTGTTATATTATTTAAGAAATATAATAATTAACTAATTCATATGATACGAATTCAATAACGAACAAAATTAATTCATTAGGCCTAACACTAATTCACTAATTTCATCAACTTAAATCTATAGTACTAAGTCTGCACAGACATGTAATTTATAATTAGGTATAAATAGGCCTACTCATGATTTTAGTAATGCTATGAAATTAAGTCAAAATATAACATGTTCACTCTAGCTATTTTATTACATTATGCCTATAGGCCTCAGACGCAACGTTGCCACGTTTAATATTCCGGCCTTCTACTAGAGCCGGCCTTGACCATATCTATATTAAAGATACTGTATATATACTCTTTATGATTAGGTTTAGGTAGCTTTTTTCTTATGTTTATAGGACATCTGTTGATACCATCGAAGATATATTTGGAGAGGCAGAGGGAGGGTATACTGCCTTGTCAGCCGTACGGTATAGGCCTATACGGAAGGAGATGCGGCCAGTACTACGCGTCAGCCGCCTAGTAGTATCTCGGCGTTATAACTAACTCGGTCACAAGAATGACAGTCGGAAGCATTTGATGTGACGCGGACATTACCCGATATTGTGTCTGTGCACTAATCAGATTGCATCGTTAGTAAGATGAGATTACCGTTACTAGTCCAAGTTGACGCCGCGTTGCCATAATTAATGTTCACCACCTGCATCTTATCGCCGATCCGTCGATGGAGTCGACCCGTCGTGTTGTCGCCATTTTGCTGTCAGTACAACCGTTGTTTAGTGATGTGCAGAAACATGTCAACAACGCAACTACACTGACGCGGGATAAAAAATTAATTACCACTGATGACAGTTTTTTCCTTCTGCCGACTGTCATCCGTCTGAACGAGGGAACTCTACCACGTCTAAGCTTACTTTACGCGCGTATGTGAATGTGCGCCCGCAATGAAATAATTTGGTATGAATCGCTTTTACCTGAATAAACTCAAATCGCTTGGTAATTTATTCGAATTCATAATTAGGCTATTGAATTAGTATACCAGGCACGGCTACGACAACTCAAAATCATATTTAATACGATACGTCTGTTAATAATGCGGTGATTAACAAAATTATAGTTAATTTTGCTTGGTTATAGTGCTTCCTTGGTTTTTATACGTTTATTTTAATGCTGAAGTAGTCAAGGCTACAGATTAGTCTAAACGTTGCTGTACTGAATGTGTGCTTATAGGTTTTGTTTACTTAATTACGAAATGATTGGGATAATTGGTGACCCGTTTTGGTTTGGTTTTGTCATAACAGAGAATTAACGACCACGTCCTCGCAAAACACATTCCACCTGTGTGGTCTAATAAATATAAGGAAATATTCTAGAACATGTATAGGCCTAATACTTTTCGTCGATGACAAAAAAACTTGATTATAATTTTTATTTTTGTGTTTGGTGAATAGATAAATCTCTAACAAGGTGCAATTACGTTGATTTAGAGGTTCTTCAGGTAAATGAAGAAAAAAAAACAAACATTATAACACTTGATATCGAGTGTCGGGAAACACAAGACGTACGAACCATAACGTCTTGGAAATTATAAAAAGGCATGAAGAAATCGTAGAGAAAACTGATAAGAGAAAACTTTGGCTATAAAAGAATGTTGTTGGTAAGGCGTTGCGGAGAACGTGGAAGGGAAGTTTATAACCGGTAAAAGAAGAAAAACTGCCCACGATCTGAAGTGATTGCATTCATGTTGCATTTATCAAGAGACAAAGGGTTTAATAAGTTTTATTTGTTGTCCGTATGAACTCATTTTTGCCACCAGATACAAAATGTGGTATAGGTTAGAAAAATTGAACGATTTTTTTTTTTTATATTCGTGTTAATAAATATCCACGTCATCTCCAAGGATTAAATAAAATTTTAAATCAATAAATTTTATCCGCTCTGTAGCCTCGTCTCCTGTTAATCAAAACGCGTTTCGAGACATATGTCTCATCGGCAGACGTAATAACTCCGTAGAGGTCGTCACAACACCTTGATAAAAAAAAGATAGTGATGTTGGCACGTTGTCTTTTTTAATGTGGTGCCGGCCTCTACGGAGTTATTCCATCTGCTAATGAGACAAATGCCTCGAAACGCATTTTGATTAACAGAAGACCAGGCTACAGAACGGATAAAATTTATAAATTAAAAATTTTATTTAATCTTATGCTGTTTGGTAAATAAAATAAAATGCAGACTACAAGGACTTTTAGTAGTACTATGAAAACGTTCAAATACTTTTGCTATTTCTAATTCTTCGCCACTGATTCCTCTACCATCCCATGCAATTATTTTTAATTTTTCCGCTATCTATTTAACCTATTCAAATCCTTATCTTTACCAAGGTTTTATTGCCACTTTTTGCAATCCTTATTGAGAGGCTGCTTTGGGTACTGTAAGTATCTAATAGTTTTACATGGAGAGGTTACTGCCATGTTGCACAACCCCATACCAGGAGAACCAGAGACTCTAGTGTTAAAGCTACCATACCTTAGTTGACGTGCCCCTGTGTTTAAGCACAGGAGACTCGCCCACACCCTTCTCTTTCTAAGACAGGTTTTAAGCCGTATAAACTCACTAGTAGAGGAGACGTGGGTCGTCCGAGTATGAGACAGAAGCCGGAACCTAGTCCTTGAAGTGAAGAAGAAGACTACTATCAAAATCTATAATGTCCATTGGTTATCAGCTACCAAGTTGTTCCGTATTAATACTGGATAATATAAAGTCACCTGTTCGGTCAAACAGGTATAACACAAGATGACTGACAGAATGGAAATAACTTGAAACCAATTGAAGACGAAAGAGTTTATTGGCAGAACTTCATAATAACTGCAATTCTAAACTATAGTTTCCGAGGAGAGAAGAGGAAATGGTTTCCTGTAATATAGAAGGCTGGGATATAGCGCCAAGGAAGAAGGAGAAGAAGAGTGTAGTTATTCCTGTTTACCCATATTACAAATTTACAATAACAAGTACACATTTACTTCGGTCCGTTCACACAAAACAGTATCTAACTTCATTATGACTCTACTGATCGTGAAACAATCAGGTGTGTCAACTCATATCCTGATCCCGGTCTCGGTCAGCTGCGACGAAACAACGATTTTACCAATTCTTACGCGGCCAATTGCGCCCCCCAGTTTTACTTACTGACCGAATCTGTCATTCAGAAATGTTGCTATTCTGAATTTCTATGACATTTCAATTCCGCAACTTGTCATTTCTTTCTTCCAATATTTTTGTTACCTTAGGTTAGTTTAGGTTAGGTTAGGTTAGGATAGGAATGAATAGAATTATAACTGTAATTTCGGTAATATTATAATAATAACATGAAAATGCAATTGATCGCAACTGACCGGGTTTTATACGATTGGGTCGCAACTGACCGCGGTCCCCTGATCCAATCGGTTGTTACACAATTCAAAAGTAATTTAAGTGTAGTAAGAAAATAACCAAAATCCATTATTATCGATATTCAAAACAATTGGAATTTGTATTCAGATAAAATTAAGTATCAAGTTATTTTGTCTTGGTGACTTCGAGACGTATTTCAGACGTATGTCTCACCATCGCAAAATTATCGCTCAAGAACGGTTGTTAGGGCATAACACAAACACACAGAAATCTGACGATAAAACCACATACGAATAAACAGTTATTTCAGAACGCGCGTCTGATCTGTGAGCGGACTGCAGAATTACTCAGCAAGTGTTCAATATTTAAAATGAATATTATACAAACTTTTTGTTTTAAAACAAAACAAGTCGCGTATAAAGTGAATCAAACTGAAGCATTTTGTTTTCTGAATCCAAGCGTTATTGTTATGAAAATAAATAAATCAATACTGCAGAATGACAGAAGCTAAACTACTATTATATATGTAAACCGTTTTTTTATATTTTACGTCTTCTCATTATAAAATTCCTGCCATAAACCAGTATGTAGTTAGTTAAAAGCGGGCATAAATCTGACAAACAAGAAGCAGACGGAAAAGAATAAGAATAAGAAGAACCAACAATGTACCCACATATTGGCCACAGCGGCCCAGCCGCCGCCAACAACAAAATACAAACGGCTGTGACAGGACGAATCAGCAAGATTTTTAACACTTTCAAACCGATAATAAAACGTAGTCGCGGGGCTGTTGTAGACTACCAACTTCTTCCACACGGCCGCATACGAATTGCCTTATTCCATTCACACTTACAACTACAACTGTCACATTTATCATAAATTGTATTTTCAGTAAGTATTTCTGACGGCTTTCAGAATAAGAAGAAGAAGAGAGAATATTATAAAAGGTAATAAAAAGAAACACAGTTCGCCTTAATAACTTTACGTTTGATGTGATGAATTTAAATTCGTTAGCCGTTTGAGGGGTTTCTTTCTTTCCTTTTTTCTGTTTCTCCTTTTTTTAAATTTAATCCTTTATATACTTTTCAGTCGACGTGTATGTTTTATCCACGTTTCTGTGAACAGTATACGCTGTAATATATCGTCGGATTATGCGCGTATAAAAACAAGAAATATTGACTGAAATGAAGTTGTTGCGTCGAATTTATTCACGGCCGTCGCGTTGGTTATAGAACAGGAATCCGTGTGACGAACCAACCAACAGAGGACCAAATAAACACAGTTGTTCGGACGACAGTGGTCATGCGACTAGACAAAGCCCTTGATGATAGTTGACTTATCAACTCATCTCGTTTAATACGAAGTTTCTACAGCTCAAGTTGCATTTTGGTTCTCTTATGCCATTTTGATTGGTACTGTTACTTCTCCATTGCCAACGTTCCACAGCCTTCTTCAACGGATCCCTGACTTGTTTCTTTCTTCGGCAGTTCGTTTCCTGAGCCTTACGACTAGCCATCTCTAGTCGGTCAGCAGGTTGTGTACATGCCATTTAAGGTGATTTTAGTATTGTATTACTGGTAGTATTACGATTGACCTACATCTGTCCGACTTTCACAGAAAAAGTGTGAACTGTTCCGATTTGTTAATGGATTGTTCATTTCTGTCTCTTATTTTACATTACTGACAATATACGGTGGATATTCTATCAAGAATGTGCTTCATATTTTCACGTGCATCATTTTATTCTGTGCAATGTGTCGAGAATTACGAAAACAAAAGCTACGCTATTGTAGAGACCAATCTCAACTATGGGTGTCGGCCAGTAACTCAAACAGAGGGACTCTGCAGCATTTCCAGAGCGCGGTATTCAGTACACGCCAGTCACGTCATTCAGAGGACCTCAAAGTTCCATCTGTTCGACAAGATATTAAGCATCACTACATGACGCAGAGACGTAACTAAGAGCTGCTTCTGGTGGGGGAGGGGGGGAGAGAATAGCTTGAAGGTTGGACCCCCCCCATTGTCTGAAAGACGAAGGTTAAATTCTGGATTCTTCCCATATAATTTTATAATACATTTTATAAAATGTAGGCCTACGTAATGCTGCAGACATGTGTACGTTATTTACCAAATTTTGAGTGATTGTCATTATTAAGAAAACTCTAACTTAATTTAGTTAATTTACAAATATTTAATTTCCTTTCTATTTCTACAATTTATATATTTATAAGACTTATTTTATAACACACAAAATTGGCTTATAAATAGATATACGGTAAGTGATTACTAGCTCTGTGGAGAGTTTTGATCCCCCCTATCGGTACGCTATTGCAGGAGGTACAGAAGTAGACCCCAACGAGGTGCAAGGAAGGTGCAGTAAACAGACAAGGGCACACAAGACGATTAAAACGCTTCAGACAAACGGTCATACAAAACAGACATTTCGACTTTATTTTAGATTATAGTACGACTGAAGTGCTCGCTGTAGCATGGGCGCGCTCCACACGACATGCATTTCCTTTCCTTTCAATAATACCTCTACTTCTTGCTTAATGCAACGAAATGTGGTAATGACATCGGCACGCTGTATTCGCTTAATGTGCCCTAATGCGATCTTCCCTCTTCCAAATAATAAAAAGTTCCACGATTATTGAAATGTTTCGCGAGTGTTGAAGACGTAAAATAAAAGTTGCTGAGCGAGCCCAAGGCTACACCAAAAAGTGCATTCGAGAAATGTTTAGACGGCTGAAAAAAAATGCATCAGGGAATCGTGTAATACCCGACTGAGACTACTTTGAAAAGAGTACACATATAAAAATGTACACGAATCAAGACATAATTTTTCAACTAAAAAAAAATTACCTCGTAGTTTTATTCATCTATCTGAGTTAATTCCTGTTTTCAAATAACAGACGTGTGATACTCAATTCGGCATTCAAATCATACACTGTTATTAAGAATAAATCGATTGGAAATATCGTTCGTTTTCGAATGAAAATATTTCGCCCCCGTGATGATCTATCCCATGGCCGGCTCTAGTAGAAAGCCGGAATATTAAACGTGGCAACACTGGAACCAGCTGATATTTGAGGCCGACTAGATGATCTCTTAATTTATGTAGGCTATTTCAATAATCAAACCGCGTCACTTTTAATTTCCGGTTAATCCGGTTAACAGCAGTTTTATAATTCTTCATTTTTGCAAATTAAAAGTTTATTATGTAAAATACTGTTATATTATTTAAGAAATATAATAATTAACTCATTAATATGGTACGAATTCAATAATTCGAACAAAATTAATTCATTAGACCTAATACAAATTCACTAATTTCTTCAACTTAAAAGTATATATTACTAAGTGCGCACAGACCTATAACTTAGGTTTAGCTGTAAATAGCTCATCTTACTCATCTTTTTAGTAATGCTATAAAATTAAATAAAAATATAACAGGTTCGCTTTAGCTATTTTATTACACTGTTCTTATAGGCCTCAGACGCAGCGTTGCCATGTTTAATGTTCCGGGCTTCTACTAGAGCCGGCCGTGTCTATACCCCAACGATCTTGCCTCCGACACGGGACGTCACGGCATAGAGTCCCGCGAGAGAGCCTGGTGCGACGTCGATCCAGATACGTGAAAGGCTAAACAGGTAGCTGTTCCAGCACATCCTTACAGAGAAGATCAGAATTAGCAGTATGTTTACTACTTCCTCCCATTACAAGACTGTCTGACAAACTTCTGACAGCCAACGAGAAAGACAGGCCCGAGCGCGACGTCATAACAGAGACATAACGTGACCAACCGAGGCGAGCTTTCTCATCGTCTTTTGCGTCGGCTGGCAAATGAATTTCAAACGAATAAGATTTCGCTTTGACACATTCATTGTTTCGTTTTTAATAAACCAAACCAAGTTTTATATAATTTTATTCAGAATATATTCCGTAAAACTTGAAAAAAGATTGGAGCTCCTTTCATTCTAACTCAACAAAATTACATATTTTGTTACGTTTCTTTTATTGTCTTGTGTCTTGTTAATAAATAAATACTAATGTTTAATTGTTATATTCAATTTATTAATTCTGGAAAAAACATACAAATATTAACAGAAAAATTAACATACAAATATTGTATTCAATTTTATGAGATTAACATGTAAACATCCATTTCTGTAAAAATCCATTACTTCAGTGACTACTTACAAAGTTTTTTACTTTACGCATATCATTTTGTCTGTCATATTTTTGCTTATCATTCAAAGATTTTACTACATTATTTATAAAAATTTTTGAAGCAATTAAAACTATGCATTTCAGTTTTGACAAGAGTGTTTGATTGCATAAACACACGAGTCTTTAAATGGGAAGTTCTCAGACTCTCTACTTAGTAATATTAAACTAATTTTATTCAAAAGACACAACTGGTGGTTCATTTGCATAAAAGATGCCAGAAATTTATCAAAAATTTTATTTATAACATGCCAAACAATGCCAATAGCAACTACGACATATTTTTTTGGAATTTTTAACTTGCCTCTGTCCATATCTAGAGTGAAATCATTTATTTCATCTTCTACATTCAATTCCTTATTACGCTCCATCCAATTCGTACATAATTCACACTTATTTGTCTTCAAAACTCTATATGTTGTGAACCCCCCAATATATACTAATACAGGCAATATAGTTTTTGGTATCAGTTCAAAATAGAATGTTTCGTCAACTATTTCAGAAAATTCATGTGTATCAATATCATAGTGATTTTCAGAAGATGGTATTAGAGTTTTCAGAGAAACATTTACTTGTTCAGAAGATAATATTATAGTATTCCTAAACCTTTTTTTTTCATTTTCTAAAATTTCAGTGTAACTAATGTAATAATTGGAACCACTCAGTTGCCGATATGTGCTAAATCTGCTTTCCAAACTGTCATTTTGGAATTTGCTGAACAAGATATATCTGCTGCCATAAGTTCTAAAGACATATGGTATTCATTCTATAAATGCTTCATTAGTTATGATAAGTGACTGAAATGTTTGAGGTGATAACGCTTTTGAAGACTGCACAGATAATCTCCATTTTTTAAGCCATAAGCACATTTTTTTAAGAAATCAATTTGAAAATTTTTTTCAGGCTTGATTGCTTCTCTAAAAGCATCATTAAATCTCTCCCCTTCAAACACACTTTTCACATCTACGATTTTCCACCAATTAATAATTATTTCCATAAATTTAATCGTCTCATTAACCCCAGGAAATAAATCAGGATGATTTTTAGACACATGTTTAAAGCAGCAACATTTTTTTCATTCATTAACTTAAAGCTAATTTAACATTTTGTTTTTGGATTGATGATGGGTACAATACTTTATACGATAACAGGTGGCCAAACTTTGCTAAAGAGTTTTATTCAGTTTCATACAACTTCTCAAGATGTCTATATTTTGCTGTAAAAAGAATATTATCATAGTCCGTATCAATGAAACACAAAGAACCATCATCATTTTTTTTGCTCTGCCAGTTATTTCTGATACACTTTAAAATATGAACAGTATCAAAAATAAAAAATAACAACCTAGAAGGGTCAAAGGGATGTTGAATGTGGGCTTTTAAACTTTTATTGGGGGTAAATAATTCAAATGCTCTCCTGTTTACAGAATTATTGTCAGAAATTATCGCCAGAACTTTAAAACTAAGGTTTTCGACTTCTTTAAGAATATTTAATATCATCTCATGCAACTGAATTCTTGTTAAATTTAATACAGGAGCTATGCAGACAACATCCCTATACTTAGAAAAGACTGATGATAACATAAAAACTTGGGCTGTTTTAGCTGCTTTATCAGGATAAAAAACACTTGTGCCATGTATAGACCCACCTTTAAAACAAATACGTGGCGGCTGCATATAAATTTCATCTATATTTAAACAAACCAAAAGTTCATGTGGTTGCAAAAAGCTTACACGTGTTTTTAAATAATCAATGCTACCAGTAACACTAGTGTCTTTAAGTGAAAAATTTACAAATTAATTTTTGTAAATTTCTCGGGTGAGGTAACAATAAAAAACCACATTTCCGTAATGCATTATATGCTGATGGGGAATGCACATAAAGTGTAGATGAAAACAGCATTGTTTTGTTGTTATATTTAGCGTTATTTCTAGGCACTTGTAGTAAGTTTAATTGCTCAATAATAAAATTTAAATTTTATTTCTCTGCAAAACCAGTACTAGTTTTCAGCAGTTCTACAGCATGATCAATTACAGATTCATTGAAATATTTAGAACTTAATTTATTATCCACCTCTTGTTCAATAAAATATAAAAATTGCTCTAAGATATTAAATGATTTCAGTTCATCTAATTTGGCTTTACTGAAGGGAAACTTAGTTAGTTTAACTTTTTCTAAAAAAGCTGAAAACTCCAAATTTTCATAAACTGTGATATTTGCCTCAACATTTTGAATATCATCTTTAATTGACATTAGGCATATTAAAACTTTATTGTCACATTTTATTAATACCCATTTTTTAAAAAGATCTTTTTTGTTATTAAGGAATTTATAAACATCATCTATGCTACTAATAGTATCCTTTTGCAAATATGCTTCATGACTTATATAACTGTGTTTTATAGCAGCTTCAACACTTTCATTTTCTGCATCAATCAAGCGACGAGAAGTACGTTGAGTTGTACTTAACTAATGTGGAGCATTTGGAAAAATACATGGCAAAGACCCTTCTTTAAGCTTTGGTAGTTTCCTAGGAAAAGTCTTTAATACACCTTTTACAGGTACAGTATCAGTCAGTATCACATCTTCTTCACGAAAATGTTTTACACATATAATCGGATCCTTCAATTTTGAAAGATCTGTTGGAATTTTCCTTAACCACTGTGATTTCAGTGTTTTATCTTTTGGTAATGAAAATGTAAAAACAGGTGATCCATCATAATTTGATCGACAGCCATAGACACTGCAATGTCGAGGCATGGTGAAGTCTTTGAATGGAATGAAAACTGAAAGAATACATTATTGTAAGAAAATGGTATCCCAAATTTTATTCAAAATTTAGATATAGGCTACATTATTTAACCCTCTGTGGACTTAAAATGATTTGAGTCATATTTAAAGTGGAAGAAGATAAAAGTATTGACACAGTAAATATACTATAGAAGATCAAAATATAGAATAAGAGGTTGTAATAGCGTTTGCTATTAATGTCATATTAGATGAAATTTCTATATTATTACCATTATCTACAAAGTTAAGAAGATAATATTTAAATATTACAAAGTATATCCCAGTGAAAAAACATTTAATTATAATATTAAGTTCTTAAAGCTCACAGTGTACCACGTGCAACCTAACCTCTTTAGTGAACAAGAAAGAAAAACAGAAACGCTTACCTTAGAATGAAATATAGTGAGATTATATCCGTTTTATTAATCCAAGTGACACAAAAGCTTTTTTATATATCCAACTGACACAAACGACAACTTTGTACAAACACAAATAACAAAAAAACTTAAAGCAACTCCACGTGCAGCGAACGCTAAACCAACGAAGCTCGCTTCACACCTTCGACTCGGATGGTCACGTGACAACCGCGCGCCCGGGTCTGTCTTTCTCGTTGGCTGCGACACGAAACCATACATACAGATGGCACTAAGCACCAGGCTAGTCATCCATTACAGTTGTTTTGTAATCCATATGAGGATGACGCTCTATGAGTTTGTCTGATTAAAAACGTGTAACAACGTATAAATGATGAGACGTCCAAATTACCGTGCGAGTGTCTGTTTAATGTGAGCCCGGCTACATCACATAACACGTTATCTGCTCATCAATTATTTGAATGCAGAGAACGCAAAGTACCTAGCTAGGGGGCCCGTCCGCGTTCGCATCACCTGTTGAAATATTTGCGTTTTTCTCTGCGGGCAGGTGATGACGCCAATTAATGAAATTGATCTTATTCCGTTATCAGCGTACTAATCAGCACAGGCTTCTGTATATATAGTCGCTTATTAAACGCTTCGTAAAACTCTTTGCCGATAAATAATGATGATGACGATGGGCGAACGCCTAAGAGCAACCGCTATTAACTTATTATTACATGTGCTACTGGAATGACGGGCGCGATGTAAGTCGGCCAACGTTATGTGAGTTATGTACGTATATGGACGAAATTTGTCCTACAGTTATACGGATCTCTCAGAGGAGAGCTCAATTAACACATTACTACACATGCAGCTTACCAAAAAGTTACTGAAAAAGTGAAAATGAATTACAAAGGACTAATTTATATATTGAATACAATCTGCCAGAAATGCAATTTTAAAATCTCTATTAATAAAAACAAAAACAAAACAAAATATTGAAAAAATTTGGAAAACAGAAAAAAATCCCAGAAGAATGGAAGGTGACCTTAATACATCCGCTCATAAGAAGGGTGATAAGCAAGAGGTTAATAACTACAGAGGAATATCTTTATTGCCAGTTGCATATAAAATATTTTCAAATATTCTTTTGAAGAGAGTAGAAAAGACATTGGATATCAATTTGGGTGAATATCAGAGTGGCTTTAGGAAGGCCAGAGCCTGTCCAGAACAAATATTCACTCTGAAGTCAATAATCCGTCACAGACTACTGAATTCAAAGGAGACTGTAGTAACATTTGTTGATTTTAAAAAGGCTCTTGAGTCTGTTGATACAGAAACTATAGATAAAACAATCCGAGAAATTCGTGTTAAATCTAAATTGGGAAATCAAATCTGTGAAACCCTTACGGACACAGTCTCGAAAATAAAATTCATGGGAGAAATATCTCAACCGTTCAAAATAAATACAGGTGTAAGACGGGGTGATGGTTTATCCCCAATTCTTTTTAACTGTGTCCTGAAGAAAGTAGTAAGAATTTGGAATGAAACATTAAAGGAATGCAAAATATCACCAATCATCTTGGGAAGAAGGAACAAACGTATTGAAACAAACTGTTTGGAATTCACAGATGACTTTCTATACTTTCTGAACATCTGACATCTGCAGTAACGCAAGTTAATGCTTTAAAGGACATAGCCAGTAGAACAGGCTTAATAATTTCTGCAGAAAAAAACAAATTTCCCACAAACATTAAAAACGCGCCAAAATTCCTGGTAACAGATATTGGTCGAATAGAGAGGGTTAGAAAATGTAAGTATCTAGGAGAGATAATTTAAGAGAATGGCTTGGAAAAATCTGCTATAGAAGAAAGGATTCATAAGATGGAAAGGGCATATGGTATAACTAAAGATATTTACAATAAAAAGTGCATATCAAAAATGCGAAAATAAGGCATTACAGTACAGTAGTGAAGCCAAAATGCCTATATGCAAATGAATGTCTAGCATTGAATTATAATTTAGACAAACTAGAAATATTGGAAAGACGAATTATTAGGAAAATATTAGGCCCACGACAAACTTCAGAAGTTTGGAAATTAAGAAGTAATGATAAAATATATCAAAATATAGAAAATATAACAGAAACAATGAGAAAAAGAAGACTAGTATTTTTTGGACATTTACATAGAATAGACGACAATAGGTTGACAAAACAAATCATCAAATATCTGTGGGGGAAGAAGTCAACATCAAGTTGGATTAAAGAAGTCCAAAAGGATTTAGAAAAAAAAATAATATACACGCAGAAGAAGCAATTTAAGGAGAAGTTTTTATGGCAAAAGTGTTAAAAATGGAGGGAGTCCAGGGTAGGAGAGAGATAAACGCAGGTTCATAGTGGACTGAAAACAGGAAGAAGAGACACAGTGAGAAGATGAAAGAATATTGGAAAAAAGGAAAGAATAAAGAGTAAAGAATTGAAATTGGCATGTGGTCCTTAGATGGCCGATACGAAAAAAAAACAAAAACAAAAAATTAATATACTGTTGTATATAGAATGGACGACAATAGGTTAACGAAATAGATATTCAGATATCTGTGGGGAAAGAAGTCAACATCAAGTTGGATTAAAGAAGACCAGAAGGATTTAGAAAAAAAAGCATAAACGCAGAAGAAGCAATTGAAAGAGAAATTTTAGGGCAAAAGTATTAAAAATTGAAGGATTCCAGGGTAGGAGAGAGAAAAACTCTGGTTCAAAGTGAACTGAAGACAGCAAGAAGGGACATAGCAAAAAGATGAAAGAATATTAGAGAAAAAGAAAAGAACAAAGAATAAAGATATGAAATTGGCATGTAGTCCTCAGATGGCCGATACAAATGAAAAAAAAACAAAAACAATGGACTTCCTACAGAAGAGTCCTCTTAGAACAAAAATGGTTATTTGCTAATAACTTCTTGGAGCAAGTATCACATTTCAATTCTTTGAGTTCTAACGCCTCATGTAAGGAGAGCCAATATACTGAGAGAAAATTAAATAAACTTAGTTTACCTGTGGAACAATTACACGACTAATCAAGAACAAGACACAGAGGGGAGACAGAGTTGACGTTTTATGGTCATGGAAGTCATGGCGGTGTTAGCTTTAATGTATGGCAGTGAAACATGGGGCTATCCTGTAAAAAGCTGTTTCTAAAATACAGGCCTCTGAAATGAAATTCTTGAGAGCTGTTAGGGGATATAGTTTCAGGCATCATCTTAGAAAAGAGGACATAAGGAAATACCACAAGACGCCATCAACTGTTGACAGAACAAAGGAATCTCTGCCACAGAATGCTGTGACATGGCGAGTAAATGGCAGTACGGGGGGGGGGATAGAAAAACCAGTGCCCCTTGTACGGTATAGAGTTGGGTCCTCAAACGCTAGAAGGCGGACACAGCAAAATCAAGTTAAAGGTTAGGGCAGGCTCTAAGCCGAGAGGAAGCAACTGGTCTAGGAGAGTAAACTCCGACAAACAATCGGGCGTGGCAGGATACCTTAAAATGTTGTTATTACTATGGTCAGCCGGTGGGTCTTTGTGAAATGTCCTGCGCGTTTTAAAACGGGTAATGAAGATAAATTTATAAAAAGATTATCACGTTTAAAAATTTCACACACACACACACACACACACAATTTATTTAATATTAATAAATTCTTTACCTTAAGATGTTTTATTCCCTTATTTGGTACATGTTTCGAAAATCGTATTGTTCCCATCTTCAGCCTTACTGATTTTATATCTTATGAAGTATTTGTGTTTTGGTTGGTGGTTGTTATGGCTTCCTGTTGGTTTTTAGTATTTTATACTGATGTTATTGTGTGTGGTTGTGATGTATATATTAGCTTTTGGAGTACTTTCGATGTTGAGTGCTTTGAAAATTCTGTCATGTTTTGTATTGATTTGTATTTTTGTTCAGAAAAGGCTGATGATGGGAACACTAAGGGTCCCGAAACATGTTCCAAATAAAGGAAAAATAACATCTTCAGGTAAAGTAAATATAAATTTTAAATCTTACACACACACACAATTTATGAGTGTGATAACGATAAAAATAAAAACTAGGCCTAAATTGGTATAAAATGACGTGTGGAAAGATACTCAAGAACACAGAATAAGACCAGACACAAAACCGAAATTATAAAGTAATTGCGGTACCTGTGCTAGACGCTAACTGGGAACGGAAAGGGTTAATACAAAAAGCTGAAATAAAGTTTATAAGGCAGCGAGGAAAAGATTTTCGAATAATATATCGGAAACGTAACGAAGATATAAGGGCCTCATTGAATAACAGAATGGAGGACAGAAAATGACAGTGTATGAAGCACAATTACAGGATGGATGATCGGAGGGTAGTAAGACTTAACAGTGAACTACAAACCGATTGCGAGAAGATCTTTGGGTTAGGCTCTTGCAGGCATGGTTGCCGTGAAGATAGAACAAGATATTTTATTAGCCTACCTGAAGTGGGGACAACAACGATCACTATAGTTTAAAACTAAAGACGTGTGCAATTTGTGTTTATTAATAAGTGAGTTCACTTTTCCTTGCAACTTTTCCTTCCTTGCATGTTACAACATTTTGTCTGGCAAATTCACTTTGTAATTACACAAGAAAACGTGTTATGTGACTGCTGTCATATATGACTGCAAGAAACTTTGAAATCTAGAATTCCAATTTAACGACAAATACACGCAGACCAGACACACATATAACAGGTAGTCTTACTTAAAAATACGCGTGAAGTCAAAGTTCAGATTAATTATGAACTGGAGCCAAGTATCTAGTCCACACAATGAACAGCGGTATGTCAGATTATAATATCAAGCTACTGTTACACCAAGCTATTTATACTTTTCAAGTTAGTGATGACGTTTATGTTAATAACAAAAATTTCTAACCGATCCGTTTGGTAACCCACTACAAGGACCCGATCTGTTTGGACCCCCAATTATGAACGAGAAATTTCGCCACCTGAAAGATTCAACACACACACACGTATATGTATATTGGCAAATCATTAAAACATTGTCAGTCAGCCGGTAAGGAGATACCAAAAAGTGGAGAAGTAGGAGGTGGAGAAACAGATGGAGGACGCCTCGACGCTCCGCTCACCGTCATGACGTCAAAATATGATTAATGATGAGTTTTATTAAGGCGTCGTCGTCGTCGTCGTAGTCGTCATCGTCGTCTCTCTTCCTCCCTCCCTATCTGTCTCCGTCTCTCTCTCTCTCTCTTTCTCTCTCTCTCTCTCTCTCTCTCTCTCTCTCTCTCTCTCTCTCTCTCTCTCTCTCTCTCTCTCTCTGTTTCATACTCTCTCTAGTCTAGTGATTGATCGTGTGAGGAATCCGTCCCGTTCCCGTCCGTTCCGTTTCGTTTCCACACCCAGTCGTCTCACCTCGACGTGCGCGCCGCCGACTCGCAATTCCAGACGATATTTCACGTTTCAGACACTGAATTAGGCCTATTTGGTACCGCTCTCTACCCACGCTACATATCGGAATACATTAAAATTTTATTTTCACGCCAACACTATCTATTTACAGAAGACACAGGGTAAATTGAATGGTAGGTAAGTTCAGCTGTTCCAGGTCGTTGATTCAGATTCTCAGAATGTATCAGCGTAGTGCTGGTACCCACACTGCCTTCTGAGTGCGCATACGGCTTAATTTGGCATTCTCTAAGATATCTCCCCTTTCCATTTTTGAGGTTTAGGAAAGAGTTTATCATTATTAACAGTGTCTCATTAAAAAATAACCTAAAGTGTCTGGTATACAAATAAAGGTTTGTATTTCGAAGAAATCTCAATGCTCTGGCTACGTCTGCAGTGTCTATTTCAATACTTCTATCAAAGGCTGCTGCTGCTGAAATCAATGACCGAATTTTTTTTTTATTTAACTTCTTTGCAACTAGCTGCAAACTATCTAACAATTTTATTCTAATACATAAGTTAATAGTGTGTAGGATAAGCTCCTACTGGAGCATTCCTCAGTACAGTTACACTTTGCCGAACTAGTCCAGCATTATCAAGCAGTTGTAGCACTGCAATGTTTACGTGTTCATGAAGTCTTCTTTCAAATTTATTCCCAACCCGTTTAACCTCGGCAACATCCGTAGGCATTTTCAGGTCCCGACGGATGTCATCATTTCTTACGAAGCATGGTGCATCAAAAATACTCGTATTTCTAATGACAACCTTAGTTTGAAAAGAATGACTGAATATATTTAATTTGTTTCTGTCAATAAATTCCAGGTCTACGGCATTTTCAACATAGTCACTGCTGAACTCTACGTACGATTTTTGAACCTTCAAATTTCACCACTGTGGAGAAAACCCGCACACACCTGGTATCCCTGCCAACAACTGAGAGAGCGTCAATGAGTTAACCTACAAGAGTACAGCTCTAAGTATTTTATTAAAACAAAAGTAGACTGAATGTGTAATAAATAAAGAGCAGCCTACTGAAAATGCGCTAACGCTCTTCCGGAAGCTTAAAACGCAGAAAACGTAATTAAATAAAACAGAATAGAGCACAATGGGACGGGACGGGAGTGGAGCGCGGTAAATCCGAGAGCTGCGGAGCCGTGTGATTAACTGGTTTTGAATGGTTAATGACCGGGTTGGACGCGGGTGTCACATGACGACGCCAACAAATCACTGCGTCGGGACGCCGTGACGTAACAAGGATTACGTTACAACCAGTATTAAATAGATACGATTAACTCAGTAATGCCTACTACTCTCTGCTCCCCCAACAAATTGGGCCGCCGCCTCCGGGCTCTGGAATTGTGTGTGCGCGCGCGCGTGTGTATGTAACGAGACATTCTTATGTCGGAATGACTTGTTACATTCTGCTTCCCAGTTGTTGCTGATATCGTTCTTGCATCAAAATCGTTGGACTCCTCATCTCTCTGCCTCTTCGTTTTTCAAACGTTTCTCCACTCCCAGAGGCGCGCCAGTAGTGTCCGGCGCCTGTGTGCAGAACTTTAGTTGGCGCCCCTATACCCTCCCGCCACAACAAAAAATCACTTTATAGAAACGTATCAGTGAGCACAAATAAAATACGAAATATATTCATTATACGTTTATTGAACAAAACCAGGAATTATAAAAATGTATAAAAAAACAATAAACACAAGGAGGGTACAAAAACAAAAACATCAAAAATAATTAGAAAGAATATAAAGTAATTTATGTTATTTCTGAAGAAAATCATTTGCCAATTGAACCTTATGTAGTTTTACGTAAATTAACAGACAGGCTTACAGTTTAATAAAAGCACAAATATTAAATATTTTTTGGCACATAATTAAACTTACTACATTTTATTAGGCTAGGAAATCACTGGCCACGCTACCCCGAACAACGGCTCACATAAGACAGCCTTCCGTACCAAATACCTAGAGTGTGTAAGATAAGAAATATGTGCGTCGGAAAGTTGTGGCATAAATGAAGAAAACCTGTATATTACTTGAAGGACGAAGACGAGACGGTAAAACAGAATGCTACTTGAGCGCGCAGAATTGATGTTTACATATGGACCACTCTTCTGCCTATACATTTCTTGTGTTTTTGATTCTAATTCCCTAACAATCAATCAATCATAGGTTATTGTCCACATTTGAACATTTGTCAGAGAAACAAGTAGGTCTACTGTACTTTTAGTTATCCCATTATATACTGCAAAATAAATATAATTTCCCAAAGTTGACATCCACTGCGAGGGTCGGGATCAGTGGCGGCTTAACTGCGTGGAGAGGGATCAGGGGAATCACCCCCCCCCCCGTGGCTACTAGAAATGTCAACTGAATTTCTATAACCACTTAACATACATCTATTAGTATGCCAGTTGCGAGGAACAGCCTACGAAACGTATTTTCTACCAGAAACTAATGGGTAGTAGAACAAGGGGAAGACCCCAAAGTAGATTCGAAGACCAAATAGAGGAGGACCTCGGAAAGCCGAACATAAGAAACTGGAAACCCAGGGCACGCAATAGGGAAGAATGGAGTCGACTCTTGGAGCAGGCCAAGACCCACCAAGGGTTATAGAGCCATTGCTGATGATGAAGCCAGCTTGCGAGTGTTAAAATAAGACAGGTAATTAACTGTAGAAATAAAAGGAAAGTAACGCAATATTTATAAAGTAACAAAATACAGTTTGAGTTTTCTTAATAATGAGAATCACTCAACTTTGGTAAATAACGTAACGTGTTTGTAGCCTAACGTGTATTTTTATATAAAGTGTATTTATACAATTATATGGGAAGAATCCAGAATTTCTGATTTGTTATTAAGAAAATAGGGAGTCCAACCTTCAAGTCTATCCCCACACGGCAGAATCAGCTCCTAGTTCCCCCACCGAAAGGGTTTATTAACTATTCGTTTTTGATGTCATGCCAGTGACAAGAAAAGACTGTTGTGTGGGCCCAAAAAATTTAGAAATAGGATCTTATAAATTCGAGATAGTACATAGCTTTACCTACCTCGGCTCAGAAATTAACTGTAAAAATAATATTAGTATGGAAATATTTTGTCAGCAATAGGTGTGCGCAGGGCCTCAAAAAATATCTCAAATCTTAGTTAATACAAAGGAAGACCAAGGTATTGATGTATAAAGTCCTAGTGAGCGTAGTACTGACCTATGCATCAGATACATGCACCCTACCTACATCAGATGAGAGGCAACTAAATATATTTGAAAGGAGGATCCTCAGGCAAATTTTTGGTCCAGTGGAAGAGGGGGGAGCCTGGAGGAAAAGTTATAATATTTAGAGCTCTATAATTTGTATGTTGAGCCTGATGTGGTCACCTTTATTAAATTAAAAAGATTATAATGGGGGTGGACACATTATACGTCCTTGTGAAAGCAGAGTTATTAAGAAGATATTTAATGCAAACCCAGAAGGTGAGAGGGAAGTTGGAAGACAAAAACTGAGATGGAGGGACGGGGTGAGTCAGAACATCAGTACTCTTGTAATTAAAAACAGGAAGAACATGGGTATAAATAGAGAAGAATGGCGAAATCTTCTGAAGATGGCCAGGATCCACAAAGTGCTGTCGAGCCAATGATGATGATGATGATGTTTTTGAAGTCTTCTTCCCGTATGGAACGCGTCAAAAATGTTCTGTACGACAACATTCCGTCCATATTACAATGAGTATATCCTCAGGCCTACGTGACGCATCCTCAGGATTCATTAACGTTAAACATAAATCCTTAAATTTTTAGTGACCGTCAATCAGTGAATGTTTTAGTGGATAGTTGGTGAGGATCGGTCAATAATACAACTTTTAGTTATTTTGCGTCGACACCAGTACGGAGTGAAACATGGTAAAAATAACTTTTAATAATTACGTAGTGAACATCCCCTAATCTGTTTTAGTTATAGGTAATATATTACTTTGCTATATGTTGACTGTTGTAGGTATAAACAATTTTTATACCAATCTAATATCCAATTGTTGGTTACTGTTTGTTTAATTAATTAAAATAACATTATATTTAGTAATTTAAATGGTAATACTGTATAAATTAAGTTCTCTCATACTATGATTTGCTCGCTTTCTTAAAGATAATTTGAAGATGTAAACAAACTATCATAAGTCTTCACATAAAAAATGATACATACATACACACGCACACACTCACATCACCAACACGTTCACCTAAATATTTAATTGTTTCGTTATGTTTGATATTTCTATTGTATTTCATACACAGGTCCTGAAGATGACAATAAATATTGTCGAAACGTCGACGCAAAATAACTAAAAGTTGTATTATTGACCGATCCTCACTAACTATCCACTAAAACGTTAAACATAAAAGTGCATTTATCTAGTCTGTACTTAAAAGCCGCAAAGTTCGCCAAATAAAATGTGAAATTTATGTCCAAAAGGGAGCGTTTTGCGGTACATTTTAAATGCGCATTTTTCACACTTGCTACAGTAAAAAAAAATACCCCTCTGTTGTTGAAAGATAAAGTAATAATATTCCTGCTAACGTTGTATTTCATGCTAGTGTCTAATGCAGACGTCAACATGTACACAAGACTGTGTGTGTGTGTGTGTGTGTGTGTGTGTGTGTGTGTGTGTGTGTGTGTGTGTGTGTGTGTGTGTGTGTGTGTGTGAGAGAGAGAGAGAGAGAGAGAGAGAGAGAGAGAGAGAGAGAGAGAAAGAGAGAGAGAGAGAGAGAGAGGGAGGGAGAGAGAGAGAGAGAGAGAGAGAGAGAGAGAGAGAGAGAGAGAGAGAGAGAGAGAGAGAGAGAGAGAGAGAGAGAAAATGGGATGAATTTAGGGAAAGAAAGGTATCGTACGTAGGGTTTTAAGAGGGGACGAAATTATCCGGTCAATTTTCATAAGAATGCCTCGCGACACAAAATCATCTAAATACTTTATTATTCCCCTCTTTTATGGTTACATCATTTGTCTGCTCTCGGTAAGACAGTCATAAGAAACGTCATGTAAAGACATAAAGTCGGTGTGTTTTTAAATATGTCGCCACCCTCAATAAGTCGGAGTGCCGCCGCCGGAGTAGGGTGGATTTGAAAGAACACAAGTCGCAGTGCAGTATAAGAACACAGCTGTGCCACTGACAAACGACAATATTAGTTTGATATTCTTTGCTCCCCCTTCCCCCTCCTCTCTGACGCTTGTTTTTTAAACTTCCATTTTTCAGTGTTAACAGAATTGCTTTGGACACTTACACGCGCCGCCAAGATAGTCTTGACAAACGGCCGTTTTTCCTTTATTGTTGGCGCAAGATTTACATTTCTCTTGTAGTCTATATAACACGTTCGGTCGACAATCGACAACAGCCGTTGTGGGCTTATTGTTGAATTATTATTGTTAGGTGATGATTATATTGTTAGATTAATAGTTTATTGTTGACTAATTATAGAAATATAAATCATGTACGTTGTTTTGGAGGTTTCGCAGCCAGTAGAAGAAGGCACCAGGGAAAGATATCGAACGCCAAGGACAACGACCGAGTCACATACGAAACAGAACCTACGATAGGAATACCAGTCTCTCATGGAGATCACATGTTACATCCGAGCTATGGGCTTATTGTTGAATTATTATTGTTAGGTGATGATTATATTGTTAGATTAGTGATGACTATATTGTTGTATTAATAGTTTATTGTTAACTAACTACACAAATATGAATACATGTACATTGTTTTGTAGGTTTTCGCAGCCCATCGAAGAAGGTACCAGAGAAAGACGTCGAACGCCAAGGCCAACGAGTGAGTCACATACGAAACACAATCTACGATAGGAATACCAGTTCTGTCATGGACATCACATATTATATCCGAGCAATGGGAAAGATACAATAACAGAAGGCGATAGGGTTTACCGAGAAGAAACGATTTCCCTGAGGCCGCAAAGCCAAAAAAATGGGAAGAAATAAGAGACGAATGTCATATTCCAAAAGGCGTTAGTAATAATACACTATTTATTACACACTAGTAATAAAAACCTTCATCTTCAACGAGGATTAAACCAAGAATGCTTTGTTCCGGTCGTAAGTAGATAGACTGATGCTGATCACTCCAACGCTACCTCGGACGTCTTGCACTTCTCCGACCCTTCGGCTAAGATATTCCACCCGATAGGCAATCCTATCGAGTATATTACTTCCTACCGATATTTCCAATTCTACTACGGCATTGAAGAGTATATCCTGCCACGCGCCTGAGAAATCTCATTTCGGCCGCTTGAATACGACTGGGTTCTCAATTCTCAGACCTAAAGGAAAGTGTGGGGAAGGTCAGGCGCTAGTAGGGTAATCATTATTTGATAACTACATTTTTTACGGTTATCAAATAAATATAAATTACATTAATTGTGAATAAACGTGGACGTTTTCATATTAGCTGTATTATTCAAAAATGTAATTTCTTAAACAATCTGACCCCGCCTCCCGATTACTATAACTATAATTTTCAAATGTTTTACAGTTGGTCTACTTTAAACCATGTCGTCATTAGTTTTAGTTTCTATTAAACATATTATTAACATTCACGTAAACAGATAATCGCTACAGGATGGAACACGTGTACGTACATCGTATCTAATTAAAGCTATTTTAAAGTAAATGTTTTATGATCGTGTGTGGTTCTCTCGATGAGATTATATCTCGCGAGGCAAGTATTATTAGTCTTACTAAAAATAATAACAAGTTGCAAAAGGAATTAAACTCAATTTGTACGAATAGGTTGACTATATCAAATTGACGTTACAGAATTGTGATGACTTTCTCTTGTATTACTTGAAGTAAGCGTAATCCTTCCAATCGAAACATTCTTATTCGAATGGAAACGATGAAACATTTTAAAAGTCTTTAAAAATTAGATTAAAACTTCGTTTACTAGAAAATCTTTTGCGGGCTGTTTTACAAGTGCAGACCTATATATACGTAAATGAAAGGATTAACGAATACAGAATAAAATGGATTCAACACATCAAAAGAATGGAAGAAAGTAGAATACCGAAGATGGCGAAAGATTACAACCCTAGAGGCAGAAGAAAAGTTGGTAGACTTAAGAAAAGGCGGACTGTAGAATAGGAACAGGCCGCTAAAGCCTAAAACCGTTAAGAAGAAGAAGAAGATGATGATGATGATGATGATGATGATGACTAAGACTACTAACGTTTTAAATAAACTGTTCAAATTTTTTTTATTTGAAGTGCATTCGTATCAATATTTTTAATAGTTACACTGAAATAATTTACAATTATATTTGCAAAATTCGCTGTATCTCGTTGCAATTGCTATATGTTAAATGGAATATATTTAACGACATTTCTCTTCTTACGGTTCCATCTCCTATCGAATCATAGGGTTTATTATAGTAGTTTGCATTTTTATCTGTAACAACTCTAAATACTTGTTCGGAACTCGATTGCAACCAAAATATCTGCATCAAGTTTCTAAGCCGTGAAGTTAGTCTTTTTCTATTCTTCTCTTACGTTTTACTTTTCCCTTCATCTAAATCATAGTCCTTTCCTCTGTGATTATTTTTAACATGAAGAATTAATTCTCTAACGTATTAAAAATGATAATGTTTTTAGGCTTTTGAAACGTATAATGTGGATTACGTAAATCATTTCCAAACCACAGACGATTACAAACAGAACATGTAAAACCAAATTTATTCTCACTAAAATGTTTGCTAAACTCAATGTCAGCAGCGATTATTTCTGTCTTGATGCGTTTACATATCAAATTTTAGACTGTGGGGAATTGAAAGTGTGGAAGCGTTACGTTTTTCGATGACGATTTTGTGGAATGACCCCCAGCCTAAAAACAATATCATGTTACAAAAATTGATACCTAATTCCTTAGTGTATTCAAAGCTTCTGCCTCGTACTGTACTCGTACAAGACTGTGGTCGGTTCTCTTAAATATAGGCTACAGTCATAATTGGACAGTACACAAAATACAATTTTTCAGTACTTGCTTTCAAAATCCACTGCTTATTAAAACTGGGTATTATGTGAACATATAAAATACATTTTTCAATTGTTATGAAATTGCACTTGGTCTAGTGATACTTATAACACCGTCCAACTTATAAATAATAATTCAATTCTCATCCAAACGTAAGGTGGGCGCTCAAGAACGGAAAACTGAAAACGAAACGCCTGATTTACCACTACCTTGACTTGAAGGCGAAGAGAAAGAAAAGTTAGTCAGAAAACCCACAAAAATTACTGCAAGTACTTTTGTTCGTCAGCGTGAATTGATCGAAACTTGATATCCTGGCTTATCAACATTTCGGACACGAAAGCACCACGCGCGCGATTGAGAATGAGAGAGAGAGAGAGAGAGAGAGAGAGAGAGAGAGAGAGAGAGAGAGAGAGAGAGAGAGAAGAGGTCGTTTTGATGACTGGTATGTGCGTTTGTTTCTTTCGGTTGTTTTATTAAAACAGACGCGGGGCGGACGTCACAAGTGTTTGTGATAAATTGTCTTTCTGTTGTCGTTGTTGTTGTTGTTACTGCAGATATATATCAAAAAACCATCAACGAGACGAAAGCGTTCTTTTGGGGTGTCGGGTCAACTTCGCCACAAATAAATCAATTTTTACTCCGCGTTTAGTTTTCTTTATTCAATTAACCGATACATGTTCGGTTTTGTTTATTCGACCGGATAAAAGAAATTCTGGCAATTGTAGAAATTCTGGTAAATCAAAGATTGGATCAGAAATAAAGAGTATGGTATAAAGACGTCCACCAAATGACCGAACACAGAATGATAAAACAATTGTTGAATACTGCCGCAACCCGAAGGAAAAGACATCAGGCACCCCAAGAAAAAGCTGAAGCAAACGAGTAAACGAACACTTTGAAGGTTACTTATGCGACTGGTTACTATGAAATTGGAGATCGAGAATATGAAAATGATGAGGAGATCGACCGGATGATGATGATGACGACAATTCGGAGGAAGAGGAGGAGAAGAGGAAGAGGAGGAAAACAACGACGAACTGAATTCCATTTCATTATTGCACGATATAGGTCTACTTTAGTCTTGCTGTTTCAATCGACCGGAACGATTTACCACTAAATAAGAATACTGTTCTCATTCAGGAGAGTTTATGTTGGCAAGAAACTATTTGTTGGATTTTTACAGTGATGAAACTGTAAGAAAAGCAACGTCGAGATCATATTGAGGTTCTGAAATAAGGCAATAAGGGGCCCATACAGTATCAATTTTACTTCGCAGTTTTTCACGTTTGACGTCATGTGTGAGCTATAACTGTGTGAACTGCGCAGTTTAGGCAGGTGTTTACGCAGTTTTCAGGCCTGCGCTACTGGACCCTCTTTTGCAACGATAAACTGCATAGTTCGCCTCAGTTAAACGTACAGTTCGCTAAGTTGACAGGTGGTTGACACTCGGCTATCACCATGGCCTCATCGAATAAAGAAGGCCCCCTCGAATTCATTGAAGCCAATCGGTCGCTTCCCGAGCTGTGGGATATCGAAATCCCCTCATATTCCAACCGTGTCAAAAAAAACTTGCTGCATACGATGTACTGATCGAAAACTTGAAAGTTATTGAGGCTGACGCGATGCGTGACAGTGGTTTGAAAACAAAATTAGTAACCTCCGATCCGTTTTTCGAAAAGAGCTAAAGAAAGTTAATGATTGAGGAAAAAATCGGGAGCTTCAACTGACGATGTGTATGTCCCGACCCGACGGAAATGACGAAACTGACGTGCCCCTACAGTTTCAGTTTAGTTAATTGTACAGTTTTTTACCCAGTTATTTAGGGCAGTTAACTGCACAGTACTTTCGATATCTTTGAAAGAAAAATATTACGAAGAATCCTGGAACCAGTTAATGACGTACACGGCTGGAGAATAAGATATAACTTTGAATTGTATCAAATGTATAAAGAACCATCGCTAACACAATACATAAAATTACAGCGTCTAAGGTGGGCTGGTTATGTAGCCAGGATGGGGGAAGGCAGAATACCACGAAAACTATTGAATACCAGAATCCACGGAAAAAGACCAGTAGGAAGACCGAGGAGAAGACGGGAGGACGCGGTGGATGAGGATGCGAAAGAGATACTGAAAGTGCGTTCCTGGAGGAGGATGGCTACCGACAGAAGAGAATGGGGGGAAAATTTGAAGGAGGGGCCCATACACTATCAGTTTTACTTCGCAACAAGGGCTGTAGTGCCACAAGAGAGAGAACTGCACAGTAAAACTGAGAGCGTGTGGGCCGCTTTACGCGGTAAAAGAATATGATAAACTGCAGTTTCTCATTCAAATGTGGAAACAAACAAAACATTACAGGACAGTAAGTAAAGAGACAATAAGAAGGAACCTATTGATCTCGTCGTGTTGACAATCTGCTCTCCGAGTCCATCAGAAGATCACAGCTTTGCGCCGTTTGGCCTCGATACGTGTAGTTCTCACGTCTTCTGACACGTTGTTGTTGGTGTCACAGATTAATTTAGACCCCCCCCCCCGACAAGTAAATTTCCCGTTCCGTAGTTTACTTTAATAAAAGTTACGATAAACTGTGCTGTAGTTTCGAGAGGTGTCATCTTGTCGATCAATCTTCTTTTGTGTTACAAAAACAAAGATTACTTCCATTTTTAATTACAACTCCGTCAAACACATGTCGTTCTGTACGAGGGTCTTATTATACAAGCTTACCTACCGTGAGCGACAAATTTATAACAGAAAAACTTAACATAGTAAGGCTGCTGCAGCAATAACGGGGTAGGCTACTTCAGACGAAAATCAAAACTGTAAAACTGACACACTATCAGGCAAAGTACAGTATTCCTGTAGTGAACTATCCAGAATACGTTGTTAAAATTTATTCCCGGGCTGTTTGGCCGTCGTCCATTGTTTTCACCAAAAACAGGCGTTTCGGCAGTGTGCCATGATCAGTGTAAAATTCGAAGTTTCGTTAACGTAAGGTGGTAGACGTTAGTGACCACAGTACTGCCACCACCTTACGTCAACGAAACTTCGAATTTTACACTGTTGATGGCAGTCGATGGCACTGTCGAAACGTCTGTTTTTGGTGAAAACATTGGACCACGGCCAAAAACAGCCTGGGAACGAATGTTAAAAACATTGACTCAGGTCGTGTAAGCCTACGAAGTATACTGAAATCCAGAATACTTTCACGACATTAAGGTAGGCGACCTTTCTCGTTCTGCGTAGAGTCGTTCATTCGGTTTACTACATATGAACTTGGATATTAAGCTAAAATAGAAAACACATAGGCCTGCACACGGTTGACCCTAAAGTATTCGACTGTTTTGAATATTACTGGAACGTGTAGTTCAACTGTATTGTAAATCGGTAACCAATCAGACGGAACTTTCTGATGCGTCCATGAATAGTAATTAATGTACTGGTCTATTCAGTTACCTGTGAGAATCTGTTGCGCAAACATGCTAATATTTTATATAATAAGACATTGTTTGTTCATCGTCATCACCACCTCAAGGACTAGGCCTGAGACCTGTTCCGGAACCCATCTCCTGCTGGTAGCCAATCCCTTCGGCGGAGTGGATCGGTAAGCAAACGAGAGATGGGGGTTCTGTCAGGGCAGCCTGGTGGTATTCTGGCAGAATGGTGCACATCGGCAGCAGGGTGTGCATCTAGTGTGGAGGCGGAAGAGTCTACAGTAGGCCAACGGCTGCACTCATGGGCTAAGTTAGTTAGTCTACTGCGATCGGGCAGAGAGAGCTCGTCAGCTGAGGTGAAAGCAGCTTTCTAGGAGAAGAGCAGTTCGAAATCAAAGTTCCCGGTCCTCTAGATTGGGAGTTTTACAGCAGGCCAGTAACCTGCTTAAGTAAAAATATATGTGCTTACAGAACTCGTACGAGCCTCGGAAATCGGATGGGAAACACGGCAAAACGACCTAAGCTAACGCAAAAGGACAAATGCAAATGGATTAATGATACTTTAAAAGTAGCAAGATTTAGGGGTATAGCTAATTAGACCCGATTTAAACATTGTATCATTGCACCAGAAGATTGAAGACCACAGAAGGAGATGGTGTGAACACTTGAATCGCGTGCCTGATATCCGTCTACCTGTCGCTGCCTTGGGTTATCACCCTACTGGGAAGAGAGATGTCGGTAGACCGAGGAGGAGATGGGTTCCGGACAGGTCTAAGGCCTAGCCCTTGGAGTGATGATGATTATATTTTTCGTTATAAGTACTAATTTTTGTGATTTGCGAAATTTAAATTAAGTCTTTCAATCAGCCGTCGTTTAAAAAATTTTAAGATTAGATTTTAGTTACGAAATAGTACACTTACTGCTTTCAACTCCAAATCTCATTCCGTTTAGTAGTAATTATTACTTTTAACACAGTTAGACGTGCAGACGGAAAAGGAAGTATTTTACAACATATTATGTTTATTGAACATTTTGCTTTCCTCAGTTTAATGAGTAGATCATTTGGTACCTGTTTTGGAAACACTCTGTACAATGAAAAAATCCTGTCATCGGCTTGAAACGGTGTCACCTTGTCGTTCGCGGCGTTTGTTTACAAAGACATTGTCAAAGATGATTTTATTTTTTAATTACACTAGCGTCAAACACATGACATGCTCTACACCGCTGACCGCTCGGGAGCTGATAAACCGATAAGAGTAAGAGGCCTACACGTTATCTTCTTGCGACATTATGACTTGTTAATGGAATACCAATCACGGAAAGCGAAAGTGTAAAATTAATAGAATCGATTAACATGAATGAGAGTGCGTAAGAGACGCGAAACGCTAGGACGTCTATGAATTTAAAGTAAGCGGCAAGAGAGAGAGGACGTCGGCGTCGGGACGCACGCTCCTCTGACACGTTGTCACGAATGAACGAACAAATTAAAACGTGGGGAATTGAAAATAAATCAAACTGGCAGTGACTTGTCGCCGTAAATTACAACACACGTACACACACGCACGCGTGTGCGCAAGTTTGGAAATTGGTTTTATACATATGACATGAAGACGGACCGGACAATCGATGAGATAAGGGATTCAGCTGGAATATGGGTTGGCTTTCTTCTCATCTGTCAATCGCTGTCACTGGCCATTATTTCAAATTTTATGTCACCGTTTTTGCTGTTATGCTTTTGAACAGTACAAGGATAGATTCTTCTTATACTATTCCTCTTCATCCTCCTCCTCGACCACCTCCACCTCTAACTCCAACTTTTCTTCACTTTACTCCTACCTTTCTCTTCTTTTCTTCATCAACTTCTTCGTCCTCCTCCTTTTATTCTTCGTCTTCTTTGTACTCAACAATGAGCTCTGTTCCTCTGTCGCGAATTCAGTCATTAACCTCTTTCAGGTTCTTCTGTCTGTCTGTCTCTCTCTCTCTCTCCCTCTCACCTCTTTCTCTGTATCTCTCTTTCTCCCTCTCAGCTCTCTCTCCGTTTACCTGTCTCTGTCTCTGTCTGTCTGTCTGTCTCTCTCTCTCTCTCTCTCTCTCTCTCTCTCTCTCTCTCTCTCACTCACTCTCTCGCACACGCGCGCGTGCGCACACACTCACAACTGTTATTTATGGTATGGCAGCCAATTTTTTGTATATATCGTCACAAAACCTGACGACAATTCAGTAAAATATCATGACTTTTTTTTATAATACACTTTGGCTATGTCGATTCAACACAGTATAATTCAGCCTGTGATTTCCTCTCACAAATCCCTCATTAGCTTAGATATTTGTAAGAATTGTAGATGACTGTTCAGTAACTAGACCTTTCAAAAAAAATGACAGAAATACTTCAAATATTAAAAAAAACTGTGAGGTTTTTTTGAACCATCAAAGGAATTTTAAGAATATTAATTAATATGGTTATGTAAGGTGTTGACAGGTTACTAAATACAATAGAGCAATGGAGATTGTCGCTTTCAATTTTGGTAGTCTGTTGTTAAACGTGACGTTTCGTCTCCTTCTTCAGTAGGCCGCCTTGGTATTTCAGCGTTCGTAGATGCAGTCCATACCACACGCTCAAAAGGACATCCAACAATGTACCACCGATAATGAAGTCAACGCTCAGAAATAATGACAACTAAAGTCCAACCGTAGTAAATTTAGAATTTATAGAAGAGATTGTTCGTTCTAATTTTGAACATCACTATTCAAAATATAAAAAAAACTAATAAATTATTATTAATTCAATAAGCTACGGTATTTCGTGGAATCAATGAACTCGGTGGTATTTTCTTTGAACTGATTCACAACTTACGGCGACTTGATAGATTTCACAGACTTACCAAGAAAAGTGTAGAATAATATTGGAGGCAATCGGCCACATTTGTCTACTGAAGTACACAGATCTCTCACCAACTGTTCTGTACTTACGCTTTTTTGATCCAGTCTCTGTCGACATAGGCCCCTTTTATGCATCCGACTTATATCGTACGATAAGTTTTGCATCTGATTTGACGCCCAATCTGTATTGCGTACAAAGATATCGTAAGTGGGCGTGAACAAACTCTTTCAGCGTTGCCATAAACAGTACTGAAATAAATTCGTGCATGTTGTATTTTGCAGAGAAAAAGGAAAAGAAGACGGGATGTTCATCCAATTACCTACGCACGATATGCAGTGTTTCAATCTATTGTTCCTTCTTCAAATTTCTGTTTTTATAATCGTCGGAAACGGTATCCCATAGTGCTCTCGTGTTTTGGATTTCGTCAATGAGTCTTTCTGTATTAATGGCTTCCAAATGACACCACGACGCGAGTATCACCCACAGCTGCCTCGCCTACGCTAGGCAGGAACGTTGACTGCGAGATCTCGCGCGAGTGCATTACGGCCTATGTATCTAGACAACTCGTCCGATTTTTGTATCTGATGCGTTTCTTAGAACACGCGATATGTTTTTGAATTCGGAACGATAAATTTATCGTACTATAGTGCATAAAACGGCCCATTTGTTTGTGTTGTACATATTGTGTTTACACATTGTAAGACTTTTTACCGTATAACATTATTAGACGGTAACCAAGTCACAGATTTAATTATAAATTTACCTTATTTCCGTCTTGTGACTTATTTTTCTTGTTGTTTGTTACTTTTGACGCGTTTCGGAGCTCTTCAATGCTCCATCCTCAGAAAATCCGTTGCTATACTTCGTCACGTTAATATTAAAATTTTTGCATTGAAAACATATGTACAATATTAGAACATGTATACACTTACACGATGGTCACATATATAAAACTACATAGTTCGGGTGCACCCAACACTGTCACATGCCAGACTGTCCGGTATCATAGACAGTGTAATTGATACCGGACAGTCTGGCATGTGACAGTGTTGGGTGCACCAGAACTATGTAGTTTTATATATGTGACCATCGTGTAAGTGTATACATGTTCTAATATTGTACATATGTTTACAATGCAAAAATAAGGATGGAGCATTGAAGAGCTCCGAAACGTGTCAAAAGTAACAAACAACAAGAAAAATAAGTCACAAGACGGAAATAAGGTAAATTTGTAATTTTTACCGTAGGTATGGTATACATTACTCCTTTGAAACATGCTGCCATCTGCAGAGCTTAAAGGAATTACTTGTGAAAGTACAACTAGATCCTGCAAACAGGTATGTTCGTGGATATAACAAAATTGCGTGTATCACGAATATACCTTATTTTACCCTAGTATTACTTTAGTATGTCTGTGCTACTTGATTGTCTTCCGTCTTATACACAGTCCTGCTTAAAAACTATCCCATGAAGGTGTCCGTTTTTACTGTACATAGACACTATTTTGCACGGTAACTGTACCTAATATTTTTTTTCTGCACACATTCACTTTCTTCAGCAGTCATAGCAAAAAAAAAAACATAATATTATCATTTTTATTTTATTAAAACTGATTGGGCAATGTCCATGTATGTCAAATTGGGGTAATTTGATGTACTGTTATGCACATAAGGCAATTTAGTATAATTTAATGTTGTGATGCATTATTTGACAACACAATCTTTTCATGACGAAGGTCTACTGTTATGCAAACAAGCAATTATTCCCCCAAATATTGTGACTCTATGTCAACTACTTCCCGTATTAATTAAACTTTAATATTTCAATGTATGATAAATCGGATGAATAAATTGGCCCATACCGTCTTATGTCACCTATAGCCACGTGTCGTCCACCTCTCAAACATATTTGTACTCTTGACCTAATTCTAATTTCTAATTCCTAATCTGTACTGCCCTGGTCCATTTCAACGATGCAGATCATTGACTATCTTAAGTTTCTTGTGTGTGTGTGTGTGTGTGTGTGTGTGTGTGTGTGTGTGTGTGTGTGTGTGTGTGTGTGTGTGTGTGTGTGTGTGTGTGTGTGTGTGTGTGTGTGTGTGTGTGTGTGTGTGTGTGTGTGTGTGTTTTGCTATTATAACCAGTATTATCAAATAAAGAATAACTTTGACAGCGGCATAATTGTGTGTTTGAAGAAACTTTTCAACTGTCAGAAGAACCGATTCCACATGAAAAATCCGTACTAATTAATTACACCCAATTAAGATATCTTGATTAGGCGAATTAAAAGGAAAAACGTTATTTTCGTCGCTAAAATTATATGTTTTGGTTGAAAGTTTTAAACAATACGAAAAGGAAGACCGGATCTAAATTCGTAAGCACAAATAATTAACGATACGAAAAATAACAAAGTAATTAAATAAATTAGAAATAATTTATGCGCCCGTGTTTAATGTTTTTTTTGTTTTTTTTTTGCCCAATGATTTCACTAGTAATCATACGTTACGATGCACACTGAGTAGCCTACTTATCAATTATTTCGTTCAATTTAGTATGAAAAGTTTTAAAATTTCGTTTATTTAAGGTAGCACAACACAAGAAGCAAACAGGGCTACAAATGTACTCAGCTGATGTCTAAGGCTGTAAGGCAGTGGTCCAGTGTTGTTAATAGCAAACGTTTCTGCCGTTCCTTTGACCGCCATTCAGTCTTAGCCTTAGCCACAGTACTGTGGTCACTCACTACAAAACCTTTGTCAGTGTTTTCAGCCTTGTGCACTGTCGAAGGAACGGCCAAAACGTTTGCTATTAACACGATTGGACCACGGCTTTGGAGTCCGGCAAGTCAAAATTTTAACAGACAAAATGTACTGTCTGTTAGGTAATGGCTTTTGAGATTCCTGACGGTAGGGGTATAGGCTACAATTTGTGGTTGTGATAACCTGATTGACCACTGTAACAGTCCAAGTCAATTTTCATTTATTTATTATTTATTTTTAAATCCTGTAATTCGTCTGTGTTAAATTTACACCCAGTGAGTACTACATTAGGTGATACGAAAAATAAAAGTGTTTTGAATAAGTACTTCAATTAAGAAACAATGGGCGGCTGAAGCGTAGTGCTGGCCACACTGCCTTCCTTGTACGCCGTACGCCTCGCATAAGCCAGCCTACTCTGCCTGACTCCTATGCTGCTTCGGTGGTACACATGTGAGCCATTATTATTATAAGAAACAATGTAATTTCAAAATTTGGAACCTCTTCTTGAAATTGAACTAAGAATTCTTCGGAAAATTTATGGCCCCAAGAAAACTGAAGATGGGTACAGGCATACACCCACAGAAGAGCTGTACATGGAAGATCTGGAAACGGCTTTCCGAAGAAAAAGACTGAGATTCCTTAGACATATGGTTCGGATGGATCGGTCCAGATTAAATAATCTAATTTTCAAATACAGGCTATTTGGCAACATTCCAGTCTGAACGGATAAACCAAAAAACTCGAGGAGAAAATGATGAAACTGTGTAAACGACTGTGTAGACAGAAATACATACAGAAACAAAATTCAAAATCTTGCGGTTCTCTACGGTGAGAAGAAGACGAGAAAGGGTGGACAGTGGAAAGGAATGCGGCGCATAGTGTGCGAATGAGGGCCTTCTGGTGGGAGAAGAAAAGGAAATGATATTCCTGTGGTCCACGGCTGGCCTGTTTGTGTAAAATAATAATAATAATAATAATAATAATAATAATAATAATAACAGTAATTAATAATCTCAGGACACCGGCACAAATTTTCTTCCAAAACAAAGAGATATAACATAGAGTAGTAAAAATCATAACGCAGGTCTGAATATGGCCAATTAAAATAGATGTACAAGCGGAAGCACTCTTTAAGTCTTTAGAAATGTTTTTTTTGGAAACCAGCTGCAGATATTTCTAGAAGCGACATGGTCACGAATGATAATCGGTCTGAGAGATAATGAGGATTTTAGATCAAAAGCTAGCCGCCGACTATGTTCAAACTAGACAATCGCTCTCAAGTACAGATATTTGCAGAAGATGGATGAGGAATTATACCAAAACAGATCTTGCATTGGACACGTAAAGACTCGGGAGGAGTCGTAGAGATGGAATTGGTCTATAAATGGAAGAAACTGTTGGCTGGGGACTAGGAATCTGAAGGCAAAAAGGACATTTGTGAATAACACGCGCCCGAATTTACTACTACTACTACTACTACTACTACTACTACTACTACTACTACTACTACTACTACTACTACTACTACTATAAACATTATAGTAGCTGTTGGATTGTTAGTTCTTTCAACAGGGTCTTTCAACTGCCACTCACAGCGTCTGAGGGCGATCCCACATTCTAGGGATTGAAACGTTTCAAATGAAAATATATTACTATAGGGACAGTCCTAGTAGAAGTCCTAGTATACCTGGCCTTACAGTCTCTCTGCCAGTAACAAGTCCTGACCGAAATGGTCGCCTCGTCCAGTACGAAGCAGTCGCCAGATTGGCAATAATAAACACTGCAAACTGCCTAAACCTAACTGAGTTGACAATAGTTCTTTAGAGTAATCAGATCTTTATGTTCCGATTTATCATCAAGGTGGTCTAATAGGAACGCAGTGTATGTTCAAGCAGCAAGTTACGATCGCACACTTAAAAGGCTTTGGTACCTCCTGCTTTAGACAATAGAGCATAATTTATGAAATCATTCTGACAACGGTATTTTGGCTCAGAAAAGCCAAATTTGGATCACTACGACTCAGGATGAGGAGTTCGTAACTATGATTAATACCCCATAATAAGGACAAAAACGAAGATATCTTAAAAGATTTGAAAGCTGATCAACTAAGAAGAAGTGATGAAGCATCAGGTTAAAGGCTGTGAGAGATTACATGACCGTCCTAACAGAGGGCACCAAACAGCTCTGTCTATTGTCTGTTAGCAGACGTACAGCTGCCTGCTATCGAGCCCTGAGAGTGACTGCCACAGTTGCAGCTGAAACGTCTGGTATTTTACGGCTATACTAAAGGCACCGGCCGTGAAGACTTGAACGCCATACGGTGAGACCTGCCGAATATTTAACGTTCATGTAACAATGTTATTATATTCAATTCGCAGAGAGAAGAATATACATAGCTTATTATTAGTGACGTATCAAAACACTTACTGCATAATTTACACAGCTTCCAAGTTTTAGTAAAAGTGAAAAAACTGCTCAAATTACTCGCTTGCTGCATAAAAATGTATTATTTTGTCAAAATAATTAAAATATGTTACCCCGCCGTGGTGAAATTGTTACTAAACAAAAACACGTAGAACACTGCTAACAGTTTTGAAGTCGGCAAGCAATAAATTTTGTTTAAGTTCTTAGTCATTTGAAGATGAAAACTGAAAGTCAGTGATCGACAAGTCGTCATGTCTTAAGATTTCTAAACTGTAACATATTTTTATTTTTCAGGAAGGATATATTTTTTTATTTATTTTTGTAGTGAATCATACGAATTTCCAGATTAAAATTATTACCATTATCAGCAATACTATAAACATTTTTCGGATTTAAAAATTTCCTTTATTGGTAACACTCGCTGTAACATATCGTCAACTGCGGTCTTATGACGTACTGATAAGCGGTCATAAAAGCTTAAAGAACGTTGCATAATAATCTTACATCGAATAGTACAGTATACAATTCCATGAACGAAATCTACGGAGCATAATCTGTGTCCATTTATCCGCTTTCATTTAGTCCATAATTCACCAACTGAGAGATAAATGATCGTAACTTTACTTCAACTGGTTCAAAGTAAACGAAAAATAAAGATAATTACAAGAGTGATTTGTTCGTTTTATTATATTATCGAAAACCCGTATACTTTAATAAGGGTTAATAAGGAATATATGGGATAATACATGCATTTTAGGCCTATTACAGTGCTTATTAAAGAAAGAAAGAGAAGAATTTTAAGAAAAATCTTTGGCCCAATGAAGGAAGATGAAGAAAGGCGCATACGGAACAATAGGGAATTGGAGGAACTGATAGATGGCGAGGACGTAGTGAGGTTCACCAAGTCTATGAGGATCAGCTGGTTGGGACATGTGGTGCGCATGGAGGACTACAGAATGCCCAAAGCAATTCTTAGAGGGACACTAGATGGGCAAAGAATGAAAGGAAGACGTAGAACAAGGTGGCTACAGGACGTAGAAGATGACCTCAGGAAGATGGGTATCGGGGATTGGAGGCGGAGGCTGGACGACAGAGGTGTTTGGAGCCGACTAGTCGGGGAGGCCGTGGACTGTAGCGCCAGAGGAAGAAGAAGAAGTAGAAGAAGAACAGTACTTATTAATTTCCTTTTTTTTACAATTATTTCTGGCACTTGCTAATTTTGCAACTGTTTACCATTTATAAAACTGGATTTACTTGTTTTTACACTGTACTGCTGTGTTAACTATTGATGTTGAAGATACCATCTTTTTCCATATAAAAATATACAGAGCAAGAAATTATAATATGCCATTGTCTCAATTTTTATAGAATTGTAGTTACGAATGTTTACCTCTCAGGTGCTGAATTAAAACAGAATAACTTTGCGTGTATAATTCAAAAGATTATCTTAAACTTTTCTCTTCACTACAAAACTACAATATACAATATAACTACTGTAAATTATAATTTACTACAGTACGCGGATATATATATATGTATATATATACATGCAGGTGTGTGTGTGTGTGTGTGCGCGCGTGCGCGCGCGCGCGTGCGTGTGTTTATACTTATATTTCCTTGCACGTAAAATGTGTTATTTATAATACGTAACATATTTTTATTTTTCAGCAAGGACATTTTTATTTCTTTTTGTAGTGAACCATACGAACAATAATTATCATTATCAAAAATAGCCAACTATATGCTCAAAACTTGACGTGAATTAAAAAAAAAATTCAATTTTTCGAATCTTTTTTTTACTAAAACTAGCTAGTAATTTAAGAATTATATTTAATTACTACTTTAATGTAAAACAAAATTCGAAATTTTTAAAATGCATCATTTTAAAATTGTAATGTATACTTACAACTTAAAGAATTTGAACTTAAATAAGCCAAAATTGAATTTTCATTATTTGTATTGATGAGTATGTATGGTTGATAGTTTCCTCTATTGAAATACATATATTCATTATGAGAACAAAAATATGTTATTACTAAACAGTAAATATATGTTACATTTATTAAAATAAAAATGTACATACGTTAACACCACAAATAAAACCAAAATGGCCACCTCTCAGCATCGTATCAATGATCAGTATTATTAATATTTTTCCATAGTAATAATAATAACAATTGACATCTGCCTTAGCCTTGGCACAATTCGTTTGGTTTATTTTATCAATATCGTTAATAATTTCTGAATGATTTTGTCCTACCTTTCCAAATGTTTGACGATATCCTCATACGCTGCTCGACAGTTCTCCCAAATGCCAGATCTGTGCAAGAAAAATTTTCTCGTTTTATTTTCTCAAGCGAATTATTGTTTGATTCAGTTATAAGGAAAGAAGATAAGAAGAATATCACATACAACTATATTATACTATATTAATTAATTATACTTTGAGTTTGTGCTGCAAATTTTATGTTAAAATTAAAGTTTGAAGTTATGATAGATTCTTCTAACCATTTAATTGTAATATGTAATGAATTATTTCAGGTCATATAGCGCATTGATATTAATATACATCCCACTAAAAAATGCGCTGAGAGATGACCATTAAACGTTTTTACAAAATAAACAACAATAAATATTTAAATAAATACATATAATAATAACACACAACACTAAAAAGTAGTAATTAGATTCAAAATTATTTTTACCATATTGAAGAAAAGGTATGTTATTTCCACATTCAAAAGTTCATCAACATATACGAACATTGCTCTTCATATACATTATTTATGATCACTTTATAAAATATTATAATCTTATTACCGTAGTGGAAAAAACTCTTAATTAGTTTTACACGAAACACAGTATTTGTAATTTATATTATTTTTTAGGTATTTAACTTTGTACGTTTAACCATAATTCAAGTTTAATATTTGGATGAAAGAACAAGAAGTTGTGTTAGCAAAGAGATTCATATAATAAAATTCCTAATAGCTTATACACGGAATCGAACAACAGAAGTTATTACTATTTTCCGGTCTCGGTTTCGACATGAATCATACACACACATAAGAATATCTAAGTGTCTTTGCAGTTAAGTAAATTTAATTACATCAATTCCATATAGTTCACGCGCGCGCGTGTATGTGTGTAAGGTTAAAGTATATACAGGTACTGATCAGTTGGCAAAGTAAATGTCTTTAAAAACCAATTAAAATGTGAGGACGTAATTTTACACTTTATATCTTAAATAACATGTTTTATAATGTTATACTCGTATTTTTAAGTAGAAAATTATTAACTGAATAACTTTGAACAATTGGATGTGGAAAACTGAACAACTACAATTTTTATTCTCACCAGTCTCTCTCTCTCTCTCTCTCTCTCTCTCTCTCTCTCTCTCTCTCTCTCTCTCTCTCTCTCTCTCTCTCTCTCTCTCTCTCACACACACACACACACACACACACACACACACACACACACACACACACACACACACACACACACACACACTTTCTATATCTTTCTACTAGTAATTTTGTACAAATCACTATGTTGTCTTTGCTATTGACGAGCGCTTTCGGCAGTCAAACCATCTTCAGGTCATTTACCAACGAAAGCGCTCGTCAATACCAAAGACAACATAGTGGTTTGTACAAAATTACTAGTAGAAATATTTGAGACCACTAACACTCCAATACAACAATAAAATACTTTATATATCTGTTTGTCTCTATCTTCCTCTTTCACTCTTTCTCCGCAGAGCTCACATGCACAAACATCAAACACAATAAAAGTACACGTAGGCTATATTCACAACATAACTGACACAGAAACGTAAAAAAAAGTACTTAAATTAAATAAATAATTAGCTTCACTTATGACTAGGTTATTCTATGTAAGAATAATTCCATGTATTTAAACGAAAACAATACTGGCATAACGGATATTAATTTCTGTTTATAGTACTCGAAACAGTTCAGCAAACGCAAAAATACATTTGTTTTAGTTTTTAGTTATATTTTCGAAGGATTAATGAAAACATTAATAAAACTGTTTAACTCTAAAGAAATTTGTCACAACCTGAGTATATGTTTCAAACGTTTTTGGCGACCTCAGTCGAAAGAAACATTTTGTTTGGATTTGATAGTCTTGTGTTGCATGACCTATAATAGAAACAGAATCGAACCATCCTACTATTTCAGAAATAGCTTATTAACAAAGATTACACAAGAATGAAAAATACTAGTGAAGAATTTTGTCAATCCGTAGCGTTTAGACTTTCAAGTCTCGCTTTTTTTTAGATCAAAGACATAGGATTCATAATTCTTGTGTACGACAAGAAAGTGTACAGTTTCAGCCGCCAATCAGACACAAATTTGTCACAGTCTAAACTATTTTAGTAACACAAACCATACATTTGTTACGTCCTTAACAACGAGATGATCCACCTGAAACAATAATTAAAAAGGTACCACCATTTGTTGCGTTTTTGGAGTTTTACTGTTTACTGAAAATAAGTGTTTCAATGTTACTCTAGTCGTGACGAAGTTACAATATAGAATTCTCTTTCACCACAGCTGGCTCTCTGGACCAATCAGATTGTACCGTCAGTAATATGCCATTATCGTTTTCAGTCCACGTTGCCACAATTAGTATTCATTCATGTAGGCCTATTAGTATTATTCATGAACCGCGGCTTATCATACGGCGAGTCGTCATTCTGCTCTCCGTATAGCCGTTGCATTTTTTTTTTTTTTTAATTTAACTGTATTGCAACCAGTTACAAACTATCTAGAAATGTTATTCTAATACATTAGTTAACAGTGTGTAGGATACACTCCCACTGGAGCATTCCTCAGTACAGTTATACTTTGTTTATGTGCTGAGAATTACTATACATATTTAGTTCACTAGTTATCAAGTATTATCAAGCAGTTGTAGCACTTCAATGTTTACGCGTTCATAAAGTCTACTTTAATATTTATCCGCAACCCGTTTAATCTCGTCAGCAACCGAGGATTTTCAGGTATTTTCAGGTCCCGATGGATGTCGTCATTTCTTACGTACCATGGTGTATCAACAATACTGTTAAAAACCTTATTTTGAAAAGTCTGAATTATTTTAATGTTAGATTTCTTAGTACAACCCCAAAGCTATACACCATACACCCAAACTGGTTTCAAGACTTGTAACACCATGCAGCCAAGCTGGTTGTATGACAAAAGCTTATTATGCAGCGACAGTTTCTTCCAAGCAGCCACCACATTTTCTTCAATTTTAATCCAAGTTCCTCCCGTTTCTTCTTAACATGCTTTTATCCACCTAAGTTTGGCATCCAGAGTCATGGCCAAATACGCCGTTGTAGGCGCAGGTGAAGAAACATGTCAACTGCGCAACTACACTGATGCGACATAAAAAATTAATGACCACTGATAACAATTGTTGGTGATGAAGACTGTCATCCTTCTGACCGAGGAAGTTATACACGATTTGTGACTCTGCTTGACATGAAAAAGCTGCACCAGCAACATTAAAGTTAGCGAAATCGGAGTGAAGATTAAATATTTCTCCTCAATATTTTTCTCACAGACGAAGACTTCGCCGTCGTAATCTTCACAACGGCGCGGCGATGTGTAGGTAGGCAGCGTTCTCCCTCTGTTTTTGCGAATCATTTCTCTTTTTCATATTAATCCTATCTGCCTCCTGTCTACGCGTACCTCGCCTCGCTGTAACCAATTCAAAGCTGTCATATTTTCAATCAGCCCTTTGAAGAAGATATAAAAAACATTATTAGTATATATTTTCTTCTCCTTCTTCTTCTTCGTATTTTTGTGTACAAAATAAAATGAAATCTGTCCTTCTTGCCTTTCATTAATTTTTTCCTTCTTGAAAATTGATTTTCTTACGAGTTGATTAGAGGAGACGCACAGGACGACGCACTATGTTTGTTTACGTTTTCAATGAAGCCCCCCCCTCCCAGCCAGCCAAACCTGCCAGCTGATTAAAAACTCTGTTTACTCATTTCGCCTAAGAATTAATCAAAATATTTCTGTTACAATTTTCGTTCAAATTATCGCAATAATGACGCGCTCACTGTTTGATCAAGAAGGCATCCATCCATGCCGTTCTCAACTGATTTAATTTACCCTGCAGATTTCATAAAGTAATTACTTTTGTGTATTATTGTAATCACATTTATATTACTTTTTGTTTAAATGAAACATACGTACTTCAGTTGAACAAGATTATGTTTTTAATGAAATTAGTACTTATTTCGATGGCTAAAACCCGATCGTCAAAGTTATGGAATTGAAAATTGTAATTTATTCATTGAATCACATTTTAATTACATCAGAAGTGCTATATCCTTCCTGAAACGTCTGTGTATGTAGAGGGGTGGAGGAGTATGAATTTCACATTATTGAAATAAAAATGTTGTTTCTGAGGGAAAAACGAGATACAGTTATTTATCAACAGTATAATACTGTACAGTTTCATACTGTACGCTCATTTGTTATTCTTGTATCAAAGAAGAAAGGATAGGGCAGTCAATTTATATGTTTAGCCTATATATATCATTTTGTATATAGGCTACGTAATGCAAAGTTTCTTGCAGCAATTAACGACATTCTATGTAAAAACGACAAAAACGCAATACACTGCTTGCAGAAGGAACTATATTTAATAATATCACTCGGCTATATTTAATTTTCCCACTCGGCTTAAGAAAGTGGGAAAGTAGGAACGCTGTGTACTTTATGGAAGAGATTAATGTGCCCAGAAAAAGAAGAAGAAGAAGAAGAAGAAGAAGAAGAAGAAGAAGAAGAAGAAGAAGAAGAAGAAGAAGAAGAAGAAGAAGAAGAAGAAGAAGAAGAAGAAGAAGAAGAAGAAAGAGAGAATGTTGCCGAAAAAGCTGTCACTAAGAGATCGCGTGATAGCCTCCTTAAAGGTTTGTGAAAAATATGGACAAAAAATGGCTTGATTATTTTAATAGAACACAGAATACTTTGATTATTATTGTTGTTAAAATACATAACAGAATTTTTGTTATGAAAATAGTTCTTGGAGGCGAAGACACAACTTGGAAATCTGTGGGTAGTTCCGAGAGCCAGATATTATGAAAATAGTTGAAGTACGAGGTGTGTTTTAAAAAACCGAACTATTTGTATAGCACATCAACCAACTCATAGAGCGAACTGCACAATTAAGTACTGCTAGCGACAGGTTTTGACGTCGGAGTGCCTTTATCTCCGTCCCGTCATGATCATCAGTCTTCGAGCTACAGACGCTGTAGTGGGCACGGGCACAAACCGTCCGGCGAATTTATAACGAACTGAGAATGAAGATCTCAACACAATGTGTGTGTATAAAATTCTGCTGCTAGCTTCGTAAAATCTTTACAGAGCAATTTCCGTTGCATTCCAAAGTTGTAATAACCATTGGTACGCAGTTGTTTCAAAACGAGCCTCTTTCAGATCGTCAAAAACACGAATTTATCAGAGATACGATGCATTTAAGTCTTTCTATCAAAATATAATTTTACGATCTCATATGGCTGCGCATTCCCTCAGAAAGTCTTGGCAGTTAAACGATGATTTACAATTACCAAATTGCGAGCTCTCTTGCCATGATCTTTGACATCGCTTTGATGTGCATCGACCAATGTTTTTGCCTACTTTAAAAATGGTTAAAATTATAGTTTGGCTCATACAAGCCTCCGCATATATTTAATTCAATAATCAGACTGTCCCTGTGAAGTTTTAACCTAGTTTTCCCGCAAAGTTTCATAGGTACAATTTGTTCTTCGAAGTCTTTCTTAATCACTTTGTCATTAATCCGACGGCCAGTGTGCGCACGTCCGCATTCAATCTGATATAGTTCAAAGACTAATGCTAATAGCGGGACAGAATAAATGGCAGTTTGTTGTCAAAAACTATCGTTAGGTGCGCCCAAAGTTGCAGTGCGTTGTTTGTTAGGGTTGATGTGTTTTTCTAAAAGTTCGGTCTTTTTTTGAACACACCTCGTATGTAGACTCAGATGGGTTGGCCATGTTACGAGAATTCATGAAGACAACCCTACTAGAAAAACACTGTTGGTGGAGGGTTTTTGGTGAGCGCAAACGAGAAAGAGGAAGAACAAGATTCTTGGACAGTGTAGAAGAGGATCTACAAACTATCGGAGTGAGAGGGTAGCAACCGCTAGCAGGATGGAGACAGTTAAAGCGATGTCCTGAAGGAAACTATGGCCCACCAAAGGCTGTTACGTCATAATGATGACGATGGTGACATAACAGAATTTTAAAACATCTTCTACAATTAAAGTGACTGAAGAATGCTGGAATAGACTCCAATTACATTATCCGAGAATTCCATGAAGAACACAAATCTTTGGACTTCAACATTCACATATTATTAAAATAAAATTAATACTTTTTAGCTATCTTTGGGATAGTATTACCAAGGAATGGTAGAAGTGTTGAATATATCAATGGCAGAATAAGACAAGAAAAAATTGTGTCAGAGTAGCTGAGAGCTGTGCTTTGGCGTAGGAAAATAGCCCAAGAAACGGAAACTCGTCTAATGAAACGTGATGATACATTTTTTATTAAACAAAAAAATAATTCTACTTCTGCAAAAATTAAAATATAAAAAATATTTCAGGACACAAACTTAAACAAACCATGAACACTATTCTTCCAAATACATCTGCTTAATCGTTTGATTCAACAGAAACTGATATAATAGTAATACATCTATTGAATGGTAATTAATAATACTTCGTTAATTGGTTAGTAGGCCGGAAGTGTTTTCGGAACATGCTCTGATATTCGCAATAGTAAACGCGCGTTCGATCACTTACACGTGTAATATCGCGGCCTTTGGTAAAGATCCTTGTTAAGATCCAGTACTCAACGAGAATCACAAGTGAAGCAGAAACAAACCCGAGACCAAATCCTTCAGGGGTACACAAAGAGGTTACGTTTGTTCAGTAATATTATTATTTTGTGGAGTGTTTAAGAATAATTTCAACCGAACATAAATAATGTCGTTCACCAGTCCCTAATTAGTTAATTAATAAAAAAATGTTTAACGTAAGCATACTGAGTATTTATCTGTGTTACTTATTATTGTTATTGTGTTTGTTGGGTTGTCTGTATAATCCGGAGCAGCGTTGAGTCGGCCGTTAATTCCTTGGGTGATGTTTAAATATTTGAAGAGCCACAACAGAGGAGAGAGGAGCCAAGATTTGAAGATATTATATTAATGAAGCGGCAGAGATCTTTGCGCCCCGCACTTATAAATGATTTGCATTTTAATTAAACTTTTGATCAGAGAATTATGTGTAAAAGCTTTTTGATGTCGAAAAGGCGACATCAGTTCGGGTTTAAGTCGATTTGTGTCTTTGGTTTCGGCGGCTGACAAAGAGAGCGCCACCGTTTCTGTCACCGACGTTTTCCAACATAATTTTGCAATGACTATTTTTTAAATATTTTTTCTAAAACAAAGTAACCTCTGTTAATTTCGTTCTTATTTTTTTAATTTTCTTTGGGCCGACACTGTGCAGGTTTTATGGTGACATTTTGTTCATAACATGTAAATAGAGTTTATTTAAAATAAGAATTTATATATTTTTTTAAGGTAAAGATTTTTTCTTAAATTAATTAATTCGCCTTAACGTAGACTTTCAATTTTATTCTTCTACACTTTAAATATTTTTAATATCGGGAACATTAATATTTTTAAGTTTATAGTTTAATTGTACAGTTACGTTACGTAGTTTTAAAAATAAAACGTATTTTTTGTTGGGATTTAAAGCTATTCCAAAATATAATTTGTGGCTTACGGATGAACCCATAGGAGCTTACACATATAAGAAATATATATAACCTTTAACTTATGCAGGACTGTAAATTGGTTTTAGAAATTAATCAACAAGTCCAGCCCCTTCCATGAAATTTTATTTTAGGTAAATTGAACGTCACATGGACATGTAACTGACAAGCTGAGATGTATGATGTGGATCACCATATTTGGTTTAAACGATTCGAGTATCTGAGATTTGTAAACAATATAGATTATTTAGTGAAAATGAGCAAAATAGTGACTCAGTCCAACAACTGATTCGCAAGAACAACACATCCAATATTTCTCAGAGCAAAAAAAATTCTCCGCGGTATCCCAGAAGTATCTACACACACCATTAAACCATTATAAACACAGAGCTTGATAGATATGCATATATGAAAGTCATTTAATACAAATTAAAGAAGTAAAGCGCGGCTGATGTTCTGGTGCAGATGCAGTCACTGTTGATGTCATTGCAAACGTCACCAGACAATTCATTTGCTTTTAAGGTGGGCTCTATTCCAATCATCATCATCATCACCACTCCAAGGGCTAGGCCTTAGACCTGTTCCGGAAACCATCTCGTCCTCGGTCTACCGACATCTCTCTTCCCAATAGAGTGATAACCCAAGGCAGCCACAGGTAGACGGATATCAGGCATGAGATTCAAGTGTTCACACCATCTCCTTCTGTGGTCTTCAATCTTCTGCTGCAGTGATACAATTGCAGCGATTTAAATCGCGTCTAATATCCTCTTTCCTTCTCCGTTTGAAGAGAGAACAACCTTGCGTCTTCCTTAGAAATTTCATTCGCCTGCCTGAATCCTCTGCACGTCCCTTTTACCGAGAGTCCATGAGTCACTAGCATACAGGAATGTGGAGACAGCCACAGTTTTATAAAACTTCATTCCGGTTTCCTTCCGTGTTTTATTTTTCAGGTACCTATGAATCGTTCCACAGATGCGTCTAAATTTTGTTATCTTACTATCCCAATTAATAGCTATAAACCTTATATTTTACGTATGCCCAGCTCCTTAAAAAAGTCCCCTAATATGAAGTCTGGTAAACGTGAGGCAAAGCGTGTACCTATATTTCTTAAAATACCCATATGGACGTTGTTCATTGTTCAAAGCCCACATCAGTAGGCCATCGCAGCAGGTTTCTTAAATTTATTGCTTTAAGTTACACTTTCTTTCCTGGTTTTTTTAATCTCTTCCTCGCTTCGAGCGGTTTAGGACTTCACTGCGTGTTCGTCTTCTACAGTCTTTGAACGTGACCGTAGCGTACTAGCTGTCCCTCTTCTTCAATATCAGTCATCAGAGAACCTCTACTGTCGTCTTCATTCCGCAGTTCACGATTGGAGATTTTCATATTCACGTGAGGCGTGGGTCATGACAAAAAAGGAATGCGACAAGATTCAGAGTGACTGAAATGCAGTTTCTTCGAAATACATTAAATTATACATTGCAAGATAGAATAAGGAATGAGGATATCAAAGCAGAACTCGAAGTAAAGGGGAGAAATGAAACTATTTCAATTTACAGAAGACAATGGTGGGATCATCTGCAGAGGATGACAGAGGATCGATTGCAGAAAGCGGCACTGAACTATAAAGATATTGGTAGAAGAGACGTGGGTCGTCCGAGGATGAGATGGGTGCTAGTACAGGTTTATATAACCTATTCCTTGAAAAGAAGAAGACGAAGATATTCTTAACATTTTCTTAAAGACGTACATTACGAATGCTTATGTAATTTTCTATTATTGTCTGTTTTCGCTGCATACGGTGCACCTTTTTTTTTGGCATAAATGTTAAACCTCTTTAATGTTCTTCAATTTTCCCGACTCCTACATATTCCATTCAAATAGTCAATTGTTCTTCTATCTTGCGTTATTTACTTTTAAACTCTTTGTCATTCCTCCTATTTATTTTTTTTTTCGAAATGTTTGAGACTTCTCCAGAAGGACAAGCCCCCTTCAGCCGGATGGTAGGATGTGAGGAGACGCACGCCAGTGCAGGCCAGAAGCGAAGAAGGTGGTGGCACATTGAAGGTCGAGTAGTGCTGTGTGTGTACTTGCGTGTAGATGTAGTTTGAAGCCGTATAGGTAAAGGAAGTGGCTGATGGAAGTGCCATTAAGTTTAGTTTATAGATGAGGGCGGACAAGACAGGGACGAGTAGCGCAGGGCGCCAAAGGTGGAAGGAGGCGACAGAGAGGCGTCAAGGTAGGCGGGGGACACAAAGAAGAGGGCTAAAGACTTGGTAAGAAGTGAAGGAAAATTGAAGTTGTTATATGAACAGGAAGGATGGCAGGTTGAGTATCTTTGAAGTTGGGAGTCCAGTGTTTCTATTTCTATGACGATGGCGGCGAGGAGTTCTGGGAGGAGGTTCATTGGCTATGGTAAAAAGGCGGTTTATGAGGAAGTTATAGGTCTTTCCTATTCAGTTAACGTCTATATTTAAGTGCATGTAGTCACCGCAGGTTACAATTAGATCGTTGTTTTTTGCATGTTTGATTAGTACTGACACGTGTAATATTAATACTGACCCACATATTTTGAGCCCCTCCTGCAGTTTTTCACACGTGTGTTCTAGATCTTCTTTCCCGCTGGCTATAGGACTATTAACTTGGTCCTCATCAAACTTCAGAGTGTGCAAGCAGCTTCCCCAAGGTCACCAACCATTCCTTTAAACTTCCTCTCCCACTAATATAAAGCCTTTGGCACGTAGATCTTAAACGGCAGCATGCTGAGATAATCATACTGTTACGCCACACAGAACGTTCTACATGTTTGTCGGCTATCCCAGCAGGGCCCAGCTGTGATGTTTGTGTGCGTACGTGACACTTAAAATGCGTCAACAAACGAGGCTATTCTAGACCATACCGTTTGGCGGACTGCGTTGAAGGCTGCAATCAATTATGTTCTAGTGTTTTCAAGTAGTGTTGACGCGTATTATGGATTATTCTGGAAAACTTGCCGCTTAGAAATCAGTTTAAGTGGCGATTTATTCAAGTGAGGTTCGAAGTATTGAAACTGTTTTTCTTTTATAATTGTGCGTAACTCTATTAGTTGACATTATTATTGCGTGTGGACAAATTTTCCTCGGATTGTTGTACAAGTTGATTATAAATTGTTATCTGTGAAAAATAAAGCTGGTGATTAGTGGTTTCATTGGTATCTTGTATTTTGTTTTCCACTGTACCATACGAGACCGTCGTAACAGTATGACATATGTCTATCCTTTCGCGTGTAGAGTGGTCATCTACCCAGGTTTCTGTACTCATGCATGTAACGCTTGACTTAGCCATCTATGACGTTTAACTACACGGCTGTACGATCGTTATCGCCTTCGTCATAATTATGAGGAAGACATCTCTCCCAGATGGTTAGACTTATTGTAAAACCTGTAGGTAACAATTTTTCTCGAAAATACAGTGATAAATTTGTGTTAAAATTCAAATACAAAAGAAAATTATAAAATAAAGAGAACAAAAGGAAGTGAGAAAAAGCCTAGTAAGTGAAACCGTACAATATACGGGTATTTATGTGAATGGTTATTGAACCAAGACGTAAAGGAACCCGTGTAAGAGATAGTACAATTGGATTGACTCTGCGACCCTCCGTTCTCTAACAGGATTTAAGAAGTTCTGCAGAAGCCGTTCATAAACTCCGGGGTTAAGTTAAGAAAACAGTCATTTCTCTTTGCAACGATACGCTTCGACTGAAATCTTATTTACTCTCTGATTATTATGCTCGCTGCGCCATTTTAAACGAAACGATAGAAAACGAAACTTGATTATTTTCTAAGATGAAAGTATTCTTTATGTATTTTCCTTCAAAAACCTAATAATGATTGCATAATTATAGTGCGTGTATGTCATATGTATTAGATATACTTATTTATTATATATTTACTTGAATTTGTTGTTAAACATAATTTTTGTAAATAAGGGAGTTAGGCAGGGATGATGTATTTTCCCAACCTTGTTTAAGCATAGAAATCCAGAGTGACTTCGGGAATACAGCTTCATAAATCAGTTTTTATGAGTTCCCTCCTATATGCGGATGACATAGTTCTTATTCAAGAAAATGAAGACGATTTACAAAGAGCTATGTTTCAATTACAAGAAGTGCCAAGAGAGTACTCACTGACAATTTCACTAAGAAAGACCAAAATCATGGCCTTTAAAGGTAAGTATCCAGTGAGGACTAAGATAGTTATAAACAACAGCGCTTTAAAACAAGTGAGCCGTTTCAAATATCTCAACTGTGCAGTACGCTATGAACTGAATATGATATAAGAGAAAAGATAAATACATTTAGGAATATTTGAGATACGATTCAAAGAAATCTTAGCAATAAAACAAGACACAGCACAAGAATTAAATTCTGTAAGGCAATTACAATACCCACATTGATTTATGCGAGTCAGGGGTGGGTCATGACAAAAAAGGAAAGCGGCAAGATTCAGAGTGCTGAAATGCAGTTTCTTCGAAATACTTTAAATTATACATTGCAAAACAGAATAAGAAATGAGGATATTAAAGAAAAACTCAAAGTAAAGAACATAAATAAAATTACTTCAATTTACAGAAGACAATGGTGGGATCATCTGCAAAGGATGACAGAGGATCGATTGTCGAAAGCGGCACTGAAATGTAAAGCCACTGGTAGAAGAGAAGTGGGTCGTCCGAAGATGGATGGGTGCCGGAACAGGTTTATATAACCTAATCCTTGAAGTCGAGAAGAAGAACATAACTTTTGTTTTATTACTGATTGATTGTCTGATTGAATGTTTATCATCATCATCCGACTTTAAAGGAATAAACCAGCACAGTTTGTTCTGAGCCCGTCTACTCGTCTGGTTCGCTTCGTGCTCTACTGAAACGAGTCTTTGTCTCTTGGCCCTAATCAAGAATACGCTTTCGACAAGTCTGTCTGCCCATTCCGCTTAGATGCTCTATATGAAACTGTTTGTCATCCATAATCGCTTCTCTAGCCGATAGTAAGCGACCCTTGTAAGGGCCCTCTTCGTTCAGGATGAAGACCTCAACGTTATTTTGGAAATTCCCGTAGAATGTAAGCTTAAGGGGCGGAATAGGTAATAAGACACATTAAAAGAAATACAAAGTTAAAGAGCTGACAACACTAGACGACTGACACCATTCGTACGACACTCTTATGCCTTATGTCATAAGACTGACATACTCTTATGACAAAGAATATAAATGCGAGCTCACTGATCAAAAGAAAATTGATATGTTTTCTTTAATCACCAAATATTTATAAAGAAAATAATATTCAAAAACACTGGGTTGATTAGTTCAAGGCTGTCGCAAAAACTGCAAACGCAGAACCGTAATGTTTTTTTTTTTTTCAAAAAAATAAGCTTATTTGAATTAGAGGAATCGAGATAAAACTTGGTCGAAATCTCACAACACTGTTGCGGAACTTCCTTTCTTATTCCTAGTCTGCCTATCTGACTAATGCCTTCACTTGGATTCAGCCAATGTGTGAGTACTTATAATATTTGCGTACCCCCCCCCCACACACATCTCGACTAGCCCTGCCGCTGTGCGTTTCTGCTAAAGCCGCGCTGAAGTATCATCTAGAATGTTCAAGTATTTGTTAAGGACGCATATTATGGAACCCTGTAGACTATAAATAGCCCATACCTGCCGCTTAGTTTTCAATTTATGTCGGGCGATTTACACAGTGCGCCTCAAGTGGTGTATTAGTGAAAAGTGATTATTGTGCGGAATACTTTATAGCTGACATTATTATTTGTGTGAACAGATTAACTTTAATTATCGTTCGAGTATAATTTTGTTGGATAACTTGTTGATTACAAACTGTTAATTGTGATAATTACAACCGGTTATTGGTGATTTCATTGGTGTCTTGTATTTTGTTTTCCAATATACCATACGATGACCAGTGAGACAGTCGTAAAAGTATGTTAAATTACTTTGTCTAAATGAATTTGCCTCCTGATATTTTCATTTCTAACGAACTGGAGTCTGTGCATCCCACAAACGAAACGTCCTCCAGAAATCGATTTCTACTGCTTGAAGAGCCTTCGGAAAGTTCTTTGTTACGTCTCTCAAGTTTCACACCCGTAGATGACTTCCTATGGTTTCTAAAATGGCAGAGTAAATTATATTCTTGGTTTTGCGGGTAATTTTCTCAACTCCGCAGCACAGAATTCAACTGCCCCAACTATGATCATTACCAGTATAGCGTGGCCCTTTAATCGCTACCATCTGTTCCATAGAATCTGTAATAACAATTCCATTTTTTGGTGTCCTTTTGATCAACAATTTTATCTGTCCCTTTCATTTTCAGTATGCGTCTCAAAAGCTTCATCATCATCATCATCATCATCATCATCATCATCATCATCATCATCATCATCATCATCATCATCATCTTCTTCTTCTTCTTCTTCTTCTTCTTCTTCTTCTTCTTCTTCTTCTTCTTCTTCTTCTTCTTCTTCTTCTTCGATTGCGTAGTAGGTGCAGACAGCTGTTGCTGTTTCACAAGTCTTGTATTCATTGTGAATTTAAATTGGTATTGTTGTACGAAGGCTTACACGGCCGGTGTCATTTTGATTAAAATTAACTCCCGGGCTTTTGGCCGTGGTCCAAAGTTTCCGATTAAACCAGACGTTTCGGCAGCACCACTGGCTGCCATCTTCAGTGGAAACGAGTCAAACGCCAACGTGGACCACAGTACTGAAGACACTGACTCGTTTCCATTTAAGATGGCAGCCAGTGGCACTGCCGAAACGTCTGCTTTCGTCACAAACTTTGGACCATGGCCAAACAGACCAGGAGTTAATTTTAATTAAATTGGTATTATTTGTAAATATTTTATGTTGAATTAAAAATCACACCATCGTTTTCTGGACCTTCGTACACTACGACCACTCCCACCGTGTGGAGCATAGAAATGTGTGGTAGAGTGGTTTTCCATGAGAAGTTCATTTTCCCACCACCTATACTTATATTCATAAAATTTTCAACCAAGGGGGGGACGCTGTATCATAAAAGCACGCTGTATATCCCTGCTTGCGAAGCATATCTACTCGTGAGCGCCCTTTAACCGTTCTTAAAAACCTCATTTGCGCCGCGTCTCAAAAGCCCCTAAGACAATACGCAGGACTCGTAATTCTTTGACAGCCAGCGACCATGTTTGCAAACCACCAACTCCTACGCTCCCTCCCACCACAGACAAAGAAACAGGCCTTCTTAGACACGTGCGTGTGTGTGTGTAGTGAATTCCAAGACCATTTGAATGCCGGGATATACGTGCAACGCCTGGCTAGCGTATACAGTATAAACATATAATAAATAAGACAATTAATTTCAACAAAAAAATATAAGCAATCTGCAAGAGCGCACTCGAGTTATTAGTTTTTAACGAGTATGTGCGTTCAATAGGCGCGTCAGCATGTGCACACGCGGCTACTAATGAGTTGCCTCCCCCCTCTACATTACTAATTAAACTCATTTAGTACGTGTTAATACACTGACCAAACTGACCGTTAACAGGGCATTGATCATGTTCGCTACACGCACTACCGCGCATCTTCGTGTCTATGTGTGTGTGTGTGAGAGAGAGACGCGAAGATTTAAAATTTTTCCAACATTAAAGGGTTATGGCACGAAGTAAAAGACCCAGGGGAGAAGTCTCCTTCGATATGATAAGTACAGTACATTTACCATATAAAGCAGTTCAGATGTCTCAGTACACCAGATTCCAGGAAGACTGGCGCTGCGTGCAAACCGTCCTGCTGGAAAGAGACTTTACTTAGTCGTATCGTCTTGGTTACTACTCTCTAGAATAAGAGATACAATCACTACTTCTTCTTCTTCTTTATCTAGCCCTTCTGCCTCTCAACGATCGAACAATGTCCGGTTCTTTGTAAAGATTGTATAGTTCATAATTATAGCGCTTGTGCCACATTCCATTTTCTTGTACTCCTCTAAATATTGTTCTTTCACACCAACAATATAAATATTGTTCTAAAGACGTCTTTCACAGCAGCCTAGAAGTCTCTCGCTATTTCTTGTCATCGTCCAGGTTTCTGAAGCTTATGTCAGCACTGGCCTGATAAGTGTTTTGTAAATTTTGCATTTCGTGCTTCTTGAGATGAAACTAGATGCCAGGTGCTTTTGTAATTCATAATATGTTTTATTTGCGAGATATATTCTTCTTCTTATTTCAGGTGTCCTTAATGCTGTTTATCTGGGAGCCAAGGTATATGAACTCTTTTACTCCCTCTATATTTTGTGCCTATTTTCCATTTTTCATTTCCCTTTCGTAATTAATTTGTGTATACAGTTCTTTCTAAACATGTGGTCGATTGAACTGCTGGTAGTTTGCTCTTGTCTAAACCTTTCCTCTGTACGGCTCTCCCTTCTGTCACTCTGTCTAGCCTTTTCCTTGCTCCTCGTTGGTCACGTTTCAAAACACGTGTCGAATTTCCGCCTTTCTCTATGCTAAGCCCTAGGTTACTCCAACCTTTTTCTAACACCAGTCATGCAACCGATAATGTTTCACGGAGGTGTGTCCATTCTGTATATTTGTTCCGTCGTTTTTCAGTATGCTCGATGTCAGTAAAGGGGGCTACCGTTCATTACCGGTGGTCCTCCGCTTCAACCCTGGCGCACGCCGCCTCACCGCGACGGCACGAGGTTTAAACGACATTTTGGCAGTACAGAGCTAAATAATGGGAACGCCTCGAATCCTCGCTGGCAAGCGATGTGACTCCAGTCTACACGTTTTAATTCGATACGTTTCACTGCATATAATACAATATCGGCACAAGTTCTATAGTCATATGACACTGTTATAAATATTTATATGTATACAACAATGTGTTATTCTTCTGTTTGTAGGAGATCTCAATTCCTCTTCCAAGGCTGCTATCTAGACAAAGAGGGGAAATTTTCCTACCTTTCCCTGGAAAGCTGTGACGCCAAAGAGCTGGAAATCTAGCTTCTTTCACCCAGGGTACAGCAATAACTGAACTCTCCCCAATAATGCATATAATATACTATGTCCGACGTCTCAAAGGCTACAATGGACAGGCTATGTAGAGTAAAGTGACAATACTTTTATAGGCCTACTTAAGAGGATTTTGAAAAGCAAAATTTTCATCTAAGAAGACGAAAAACCGGCGACGGAATGAGTATCGGATGATTTGAAGACAGCAAAAGGATTTGAGGATTGGGAGAGAAGGTTAAGGATAGGAATGCATGGTAGAGGATTGTAAAGGAGGTCAAGATTCACCAATGGACGTAGCCCCGAGCGATTGGTAAGTAGGTAGGTTGGTATTACTACTAAACGATATTTCATTTACAATAATTATTATGATTGTTGTGTGTTGTGATTCTGACGTCAACTAGACATTAGATTACCTTGCGATAGCGTCCATGGCAGGTAACGGTTGACTCTTGATGATGGATCCGTCGGGTCTGGCGAGGCCGGGGTGTCCGAGGCCGGGGTTGAGAATGGCGGTGTGTGGGTGCTGGCCGAGTTGCATGAACTGCATGTGGTTGAGATGGGTCGGTGGGTGGTTGTAACCGTTCGCCAGCAGCGGCGACTTCTCCAGCCTCGGAGCGTCTGCAACACAACACCCATACCATACATTGCAGTTTGCAATATAGGGCTAATATACTATACAGAACTTACAGAGTATTCTATAAGAATATAAGAATAGAAAGTAGTAGTGACCAGTTTAATAAGTACACATCCGAAAAACTTTACAACTTGCAAAATAATTTTTTTTTTTAATAGAATAAACAAAATATTTTTCTTAGGCTTACACGGCCGCAGTCAATGTTGTTAACATTCATTCCCGGGCCGTTTGGCCGTGCTCCATTGTTAGTACCATCGACTGCCATCAGCAGTGTAAAATCGAGTTTCGCTAACGTAAGATGGTAGACGTTAGTAACCACAGTACTGTGATTAAGGCAGTACTGTGGTGAGCTCGAAACTCGATTTTACACTGATGATGGCAGTCAATGACACTGCCGAAACGTCTGTTTTTGTTGAAAACAATGAACCACAGCCAAACATACCGGGAATGAATTTTAACAACAACAAAAATATTTATTTATATTATACATTAGGTAGGTTATTCTAAATTATGGGAGCCGATTTCGGACATTATTATAAGAAAAAGTATAATAAAAACGTGTAAAACAAAATGTTTAGTATCAATAAACACGTGTCCGAAAACGATTCGTTTTCGAGTAACGCTTAGCGAAATTCATGGGAAATTTCGTCGGAACATGTAGAAACTTTATTGCTTATAATCAGCTCCCGAAACTTTACCGTGCAATATTAGTTACACCCTCAATATTATATACAAACATCACATATTACGTATTCTTCTTCTTCTATCCTCTCACCTATACATCTGTATCATTCATCCGTATTCCCTCAACCCTACCTCTCTACTCATTTGATACAGATTCTTTTTCTTTGGTGCCCAAACAACTTCAGAGAGAATAAACATTTCACACACGGCTCATCCCAAGACAGAATCGATTTATACCATACGGAGAATTATCACTTATATAAAGAACAGTCAGCGATTGATTTTACTCTAATACAGTCACTTTACTGTTAACACAGCATTTTTGTATATTTTTAATTTAATTTTGGTGATTTGTTCAGTGTTTTCAACTTAACTAATTTAAGAATATTCGAACGGAAAATACTGAGAAAAAGTTTCGGGCCAGCGCAATATAAAGACAATACGAAGGAATCGTGAAATAAATAAACTAATGGAGGGTGCTGAATACAGTAAGGTTTACAAAGAGTAGAAGCATAGGGACACACGATGAGGGCGGAACAACACAGAATTCCCAGAAAAATTCTGGAATGCAGACCAGTAGGTAGGAAGGCCAAGGAAGAAATAGCTCGAGGAGGATCTGACGAATATGGGGATAAGAAGATGGAGAAGACTACGTAAGGAGAAAGCTGAATGGAGAAAAATCGTTGAAGAGGCTAAAAGCCATACTGAGTTTTAACGTCAGTAGAAGAAGTTTACGCTATATTTTCCTTCTATCAACAAACTAATTTACTTTTCAACGGAATTTTTATGTTCAAGACTATGCTTAACAGTCCTAAGATACTTGGAAAAAATCTTTTATTATTAAAAGATTATTATAATCTTTCTTTTATTATTTAAAGAAAATAAAAATATTAAAGAATAGTATCATACATTTTTGAAGAGCTAATGTTAATTTCCCACAGTTGAGCACAAAAGCTAGTAAACTATGAATAATTCATTCATGTAAACCATATCTTTTTCACGACTATTTCGTCATGTCAACCAAATTTAACATTACGTCACAAGACCATAGAGTTCTTCAGTGTCAATAAAGTAAGAAATAAGGCAATGACGCATGGACGACGGCGGTGTGCCTCAGCTGACTTAAATTAAATAAACACACGGAACAAACTCGTTGCCTTCTTGATTAACACGTTTATTGATCGACCTGTCAAGGCTACCAAGAGAGAGGACTTTTCAGAGATAACAAAAACACGAAACCGGCGATCGTCCGTTATTTTTCGGAAACACATTTTTAAACAAACCAAATTGCCAAAAATTGGATATCCATTAACTGTAAAATTATTAATCCGAAAGAAATGGGCGATCGAATACTAGATTTCAGGTCACCTTTAAATGTCTGGAACACTTTTATCTTCTTCTTCTTCTTCTTCTTCTTCTTCTTCTTCTTCTTCTTCTTCTTCTTCTTCTTCTTCTTCTTCTTCTTCTTCAAGAGTCTCTTGTTTTCGCAAAACGTTCATTATCACCAGTGACCTGTTATCAACTGTCTGAGCAAGGAGGTGGTATTGATGCTATGACCGCTCACAAAAATCTTTAGCTAGTAATATATTTTTCTCGTCGCATCACGTATTAACCCTCCCTATTTTACATTACATGTTGTTTTATTAACTGATATTTATCACGTTTTATTTGATGTTCGAAGTATTCTAACCTTCTTGTCTTTATGTCTACCTTATCCCATTTTCCTTATGCCACCATATTACATTTAACCTTTTAATTACATTCTGTCACAAACCAATTCTTCGCCTAAGTTCTTCCTCAGCTTTATTATTTTCACTGACAATCACTCGTAGGTAGTTGCAAGTCCTACAGGTCTTGATCTCTTCATTATCTTCTAATTGCCTTGCGAACGGTCTTACTATGCAGGGGTAAGTTTCTTATTGCGATTTTTCAACGATTAAGCATAGGCTAACTTCCACTTTTTATATTCTTCTTATATTTGCTTGTCATATATTCTAGGTCATCTTTTCTTGGACTAATGCAAACTGTAGCGTAAACCTAATTTGTTATTTATCTGCAGGGGCCGTTCCTCTACATTTTCTCTTCCACAAACCTAGTATTTATCTTGCTTTATTTCATGACCAAGATATTTTCCCCACTAACGACATTTCATGATATAATTTTATTCTAGATTGTAAAGTACCTTAGCAATAAACTGATTACGGTACTCAAAGGGTGTTACAATACTGTAAGATAGCCGTTAGCGTCACACGTAAAACCGAAATAGACCAAAAAGAAAGATAAATAATAATGACATTACAGACGATACAAACGCTATCCCAGAATTAGCATTAAAAACACTTTCATAAAAATGTTATCTCGTTGAATTAACTTTACAGAAAGTGTTTTAGATACAGCGTTAAAATTTTTGTTTTATTTGAGTTTTAACCTCAACGGAGTAATGTCTCGAACTCGTGACGTTTAAATTTTGCCACGGGTTCAAATTACACACGGCCTCTGCAGTAATCTTATTATCTAACTAGCAGTGCGTGATTATACAGCTTAAAACGGTTTTACACGAAGGCAGTGGCAGTCAGCTGAATGTTTATACATAGTATTTGCAAATGTTATCATCAAAATATATAATTCGTAGCTTTTAAGGTAATGACATCCGACCGCAAAATATTAGAAAAAAAAGAATTATGTAATATACATATAAACTGCTTAAATGTACACTTCGCAGGGTTAAATATATATACAAATTGTTTCCTAAATTTGAATAAATTTCAATTACACAATTTTTTTTATTTGTGTATTTTATTTGTGCTAAAATGATGTTAATTGTGTTAAACTACTACTTCTTCTTCTTTTTTTGCTCTTGCCATTTTTTCTTCTTCCTTCTACATTCTAACACACAGAATAAGTCTGTAGCCTTTTGGCCCGTAACCTAGGATACTGTTATGGAATTATGAAGAGATCGGGAGAACGAACTGAGCGTTCTCCTACCAGGTAAACTAGAAACGAAAAACGGAAGGTTTGGAAAACTAAATCCAATTGTTTGAAACAATAGAACAGAATTTGACAGAATCAACTCGCATCACTTCTTGTTCACAAAGATTCAATAATAATAACAAGTGTTTATAATGATTATGGTGGTGATGGTGATAATGATGGTAATAATATAATAATAGTAGTAGTAGTAGTAGTAGTAGTAGTAGTAGTAGTAGTAGTAGTAGTAGTAGTATGAATCCTTAATTAATTACTGACACTGAATCAATAAATGGAAAAAGGTTTTGTGAGGTTCGATCAATGACGAGAAACAGTAGCATAACCTCGGGGGGGGGGGGGGGGCAATCCCCCCCAAAAGCAATAAAAATTTCAGCAAAATTCTATAATCACTTGATGTAGGCCTATTTCTAAGCCAGTTTCGTGTGTTAAAATAATGCTTGTTATAATTAATTGTAAAAATAAAAGGAATTACAATGTTTGTAAACAATAACATAAGAGTCTTCTTAATAACGACAATCGCTCAACATTTGGTAAATAACGTACGTATTTTCAGCATAGGAAAAATCTGCTATAGAAGAAAGGATTCATAAGATGGAAAGGGAATATGGTATAACTAAAGATATTTACAATAAAAAGTGCATACCAAAAATGCGAAAATAAGGCATTACAGTACAGTAGTGAGCCAAGCATGTCTACATGCAAGTGAATGTATAGCATTGAATTATAATTTAGACAAACTAGAAATATCGGAAAGACGAATTATTAGGAAAATATCAGGCCCACGAAAAACTTCAGAAGTATAGAAAATATAACAGAAACAGTGAGGAAAAGAAGACTAGTATTTTTTTTTTTTTGACATTAATTTTATATAGAATATTGGGCGACAATATGTTAACAAAACAGATCTTCAAATATCTGTGGGGAAAGAAGTCAACATCAAGTTGGATTAGAGAAGTCAAAAAGGATTTAGGAATAAACGCAGTAGAAGCAACTGGAAGAGATGTTTTTCGGGCAAAAAATGTTAAAAATGGAAGGAGTCTCAGGGTAGGAGAGAGAAAAATGCAGGTTCAAAGTGGATTGAAGACAGGAAGAAGAGACATAGTGAAAAGGTGAAAGCATATTGGAGAAAAAGAAAAGAACAAGGAATAAAGAATTGAAATTTGCATGTGGTCCTCAGATGGCCGATACGAATAGAAACAAAAATAACGACGATGAAATTTGTGCCAGTATTTCACTTATCACTGTAATATATCGAGGAAAAATTTGAACGATGAACAAAAATCAAACGAAAAGAATTAAGACAACAGAGATAAACACTCGGGGGGGATTGTAGAATTAGATGGAAGGACAGAATTGCCAATACGGAAATTATAAAGGATACTCTAGACTGTAATAATCAATAATGACAACTTTTGTTACCGCCTAATCAGACTATCTACGAGTTAGGAAGTCTGTCATATGTGAGCCGTTTGGCATAGGCGGAAGCCGATTTGGCCTGTACTACGTCTCGGCCGCCATTGTTACTCCAGGATACTATTCCAGGTACTCATTTCCACAGATTGAGTCGACCTGGAGACTGAATATCGCACCTTGAACGTATCGTGCGCCCGAAAATCGTAACTGGGATCTCTTTAGCCCCGTATACTCTAAAAGAAGAAAAAGTTTAAAATTCTATGGACATGTAAGAAAAGAGTTATAGCAAAATGAAGAAGACTGCACTGGAGAGAAAGTTCTGGCGAAGGCGGTATGTTGTCGCGCATGAATCTGAGGACTGAGTACCAAAGAAGAAGAAGAGGTATAAAAGAAAAAGAGGTGGGTAGAAAAAGAAGATGAAGGCCTAGAACCAATCGACGACGCAGAGGAAGATGGAGACGTAGAGAACAGAACTGACTGGTGTAATTGGCCGAGAGAAGGAAGCGAGCATAACTGTAGAAACTCTTATCATAAAACACATAAAGTAAGAATAAATACTGAGGAATAAGAATCATATTATAAGGTTATAGAAGAAAAGAAGAAAAAGTCGACGTTGAGAACAGAAATCTCGTCATACAACTTAATTCTAAAAGCGAATATTAATATAATATAATATATATATCTGATAAACAATTATATCGTATGGGCATATAAGAACAGAGTAATAGAAAGACGAAGAACATGGCACTGTAGAAGAAGTTATGGGAAAGGCAGTACGTAGTCATGCTTCAATATGAGGATGGATGACCGACGAAGAAGAGGTATAAAAGAAGAGCTGGGTAGAAAAAGAAGACGAAGACAAAATCTACGACACAGTGTAAGATGGAGAACGTAAATGAATGGATTAAATGATCGAAAGAATGAAGCAGTAGCAGCGGTAGAAACATTTATCATGAAATACGTAAAGTGGGAATAAAAACAGTAATACTGAGGAATAACAATAAGAAGATTATAAGGCTAAAGAAGAGAAGAAGAAGAAAATCGACGTTGAGAACAGAACTCCTCGACGAACAGCCAGCTTAATTCTGAAAGCAAAAATCCTTTCACAACGGGAAAGGTTCTTTCTTTAGAATTCTCTATGAGCTTGGTGTGGGGGGAAGAAATTTGGACGCTCGCTCCCAAGAAAATCCGTAAAACATATTCTGACCGTCAAAGAGAGAGTGCTGCTAATCAATCAATGGTCGAATTTGTTTAAATACGGGAGCAGCGCCCAGCCCAGCGTATGGAGATTTTTTTTTTTTTGTACGAACGAATGTGTGATCCGTCTTGTGCAGGGCGCGGCGGCCTAAGTTTTCGCGCTTGGGGTGGCGGCGGTGGTGAGATTAGACAAGGGTGAGTTACAAAACGTAGCAACGTCATCAATCACTCTCGGCAACCGTGCCCGCGCATACGTCAACATCACTTAACGCTCTTATCTCAATACTACACAGATTGTATGTCATATTCAATCCTACTTTCCCCTGGATATGTCAACCGGCGTTCATAATTTTATTCTCTTCTTGATCTCCCGCTTCTTCTTATTCTTCGTCGTTTTTTTTCTTCCACTGTTTCTGCTTCGTCGAAGGGTGCGATATTGCGCCTTCTCCCCCCCCCCCGCGTCATGAACGTTCTGTTACCGCGATTTTGAATAATGTCTCGGACCAACAAAGCAGATCGTTTTTTTCGTTGTCGGTCGGGGCATAATGCAAGACAAACAACAACGAGACAGTCAAAAAAGACAGGGAGTTGCTTACCCGACGCAGCGCCGCCGGATAAATAAACTGTCAGTGTGTGAAACGAGACTGTGTGAAGAGTGAAAATATTAAGAAAAAAATCTGTCTTTGTTTTAACAAAAGTTAATTACTAAGCTACTCGTTTGGAGGAAGACATGGGGAAAATTTCATATACAGAGGAATACAAGTATTTAGGTGAAAACTACGGCCAGTGGGAAGCAAGACAAAGGAATACAATCTAGAATTCATTTGGGAAAGATGGCTATATCTACATTAAATTGAATCCTGTGGGATAAGCAAATTTCAGCAGAAACAAAAACCATTCTTAGAAGTATCATGACTCACGGCTCAGAAGTTTGGACTACTAATAAACACGCAAGAACAAAATGAATGACAGCAGAGATGGACTTTTGGAGACGTTCGGCAAGAGTGTCCAGACGTGAGAAAATTAGAAAGTAAGTCATTAAGAACAGAATGAATGTGAAAAATTCAATTATTGATTTTATCCAAACAAACAAAAAATTACAACGGTATGGACACACGAAAAGAATGGCACTGGAAAGATTGCCAAGGAGAGTTATGAAATGAACCCCACCAGGAAGAAGGAAAAGGAGAAGACCACCTGGAAAGAAGAAATTTATACTATATTGAGGGAACGAGAGACTGAAGAAGATCTTTGGATGGACAAGCAGCAGTGGAAGATGAGAATCCAATCACTTCTGTAATCTTTGGTTCCGGAAACTGTGTAAACATTTTGTCTGGATTGGATACTGCGCACTCAAGTGTACGCAACGTCACCTCTGGGCACCTGCAATGTAGAAAAATTTGCGCGCATCGTTTGACACTCGTCACGAATGAACTGCTTGGAACAATTTGAGTGCGTGGAGTGTGAACCTTACAGTCGTGACTTTGCGCCGTGTGATTCTCAAGTGTTCAGCCCTTTGAAAGAGACACTTGCGAAGCGGGGACATCACACTGATGAAGAATTTCAAAACGCAGTCGGGGAGGGAATGGTTATCGGATGTCGGACGTGAATTTATCAGCAATGGCACTGAAACACTTGTGTCACGCTACAATAAATGTTTAAATAAACTTAGCAATTTTGTTGAATAGAGCGTACAGCTCCCCCGTTTTGAACATAAAGATCAAATAAGTAAGTTATAAAATTGAACAAGTCTAGCTGTAAGTTGTATAGAATAGTTGAGCGGGAAGGATGTTCGTTACTATAACAACTCTCCTTTTGCAAAAAAAAAAAAAAAAAAAAAATAATAATAATAATAATAATAATAAAACAATTAATAAAACTTACGATATTCTATCACGCACTTCATTGCATGTTTCCAATAGAAATTAATACGATTATCTACGACGATTATTATTAGTTGTGTTGTAGAGAAAAACACACACAAATAAATATAAAATGAATAAAATAAATCGACAACAGCAGATAAGAAAATAATATTTGCCTCTAGTTCGAGACCCTGTCTATCCCAACAGATTAAACGTATAGTATTGCATTATTTCGTGCATTCATTCGCATTACACACGCTATCACGAGAGAGTATTTGCCTCACTTGTACACTGTCCCACGAGAGATGGGCCTTAAACGAGTGTCGATCATTTAATACTATGATGCATAAATCTATTTTACTAGCAAATTTTTTTAAATTACATTTTTAAAACTTTTTTGTATGAATTCTCTGATTTCCGTAGGATTTTCCCCGAAAAAATTAATGTACAGAAAAAATGACGACCATATCAATAGCACAGTATTACAACGTACAGTGCAGACAAGATTTGTACAGCAGGGGGCCTGTTATGAGCGCCCCCCCGTGACGATTCCAAGTACTTCACGTTACGTGCACGCATATATACAGCGCTCTCTCGCTTTATTTCCCTGTCTTTCAGTTTCTCTCTTTCTTCCTTACCAGCCTCTAGCTTCAACTCCTCACTTTAATGCTTGCCTGAATAAATTTTTTGTTTTTGGCAAAATCTTTCTTTCACTCACGCTCTCTCAGTCACTCTGTCTCTGTCTATCTGCCCATCTCTCTCTCTCTCTCTCTCTCTCTCTCTCTCTCTCTCTCTCTCTCTCTCTCTCTCTCTCTCTTACTTATCTTTATCTATTCGTTTGTTTTATTTTTATAAATTAAATCTTTTCCTGTCGGCGTTGAACGATCCACGTAAAAACGGTCAAAGATTTATACACACACGCGCGCGCGCGTAAACACTATTTGGAGCATCTTTCAATACTTTTCGTTTAGGTGTATTTTGTAATCAAGTACGAAAATACCGAACAGGTTTTAATATTTTTGACTCTTTCACGAAATTGCAACGGGCATACAAAAAATTTCGGTATGGAGAACCATACATGACTTCCATGTTCTAAGAATTACATTTAAAATCATTTTCGAAATGAAATATTTCCATAGAAATTAGATAGATATTTCTTTCTACTTCTTGCTTCAGCCTTAATCACAGTATTGTGGTCACTAACGTATACCACCTCACGTTAGCGCACTCGATTTTCACTGATGATGGCAGTCGATAGCACTGCCGAAACGTCTGGTTTTGCAGAAAACATTGGGCCACGGCAAACAGCCCAGGTAGGAATTTTAACAACAAACTACTTCTTTGATGCCGATAACGTAGTACACATATAAACATTCCCCTCCCCCCCTCCAACTATCATTTTCATTTATAGAAAATTACCCCCACCCCCTTCAACTACCCTTTTCATTTATATATATTACATCTACCTTTCTACAGTGGATTATTATGATCTTCTTTCCGGGATACTTTATTTATCAAAATTAAGTACTTTACTCTTGTTAAAACATAAAACGTTGCAGGTAAACTGCCCCTTCGCCTTAACCGATCTTCACCAAAATCAACAGGAATATAGTTCTCTACAACTGAGGCACATTGCAAAAAATTATTTGATTCTGTTTGAATTTGCGGCAGTTATCGTTCACCATAGAAAAAATTCTACACATAAACACACAGACAGACAAACACACACACACTTTTTTGAAAAATGACTTTTATTCATGTTTAAGGGTAGTACAATCAGAATCAGCCCTTGTCTCGAACACCATTTTTTTCGCCATCACCATACTTCCATTTCCTTATGGAACATGGAAGTAATTAGTTTATTGCGTAGGACAAGAGTTCTTTAACAGTTGTTCACAATAAATTATGTAGGCCTACTCAAGTCCCCAGTCTTGTTAAGTAATTAAAAAAATACAAAAGAAAAACACAAATGTTTAGAGAGAACTCGCTGGGAACGCATTTGTTGCAAATTGAATAGTCAATTGTGATAACGCTCTATTAGTATTTTTGTTGATATTGTTTTAGCTATTATTATTATTATTATTGTAGATATATTTAGTTTCTATAATGTTATGAACATACAGTTATAACTTTTGCCTTAAGCTTACACGGTCGGTGTCAATACCGGGCTCTTAGGCCGTGGTCGGTTGCTGTGACATCGCCGGCAACATTCCGTATCCCACGACGGGACGAGCCGATTAGGCGTTTTGAAGATTTTGTTGTTACTACCAGCCTGTTGAACACAAAATTGTCTTAAACCGTCTCGAATCCGCCTGTGGGATCCTGCTAGTCAAGATAGCCGGGCGCCTTTTCATTTCGACGTCTCCGACTTCAGATTTTTGTCGTATACGAGGTGTGTTCATAAAAAGACTAAACTTTTTGAGTAACACATCAATCCGCACAAACGACGCGTCGCGACTTTGCACGCACCTAGCGATAGTTTTTGACAACCAACTACCACTTATTGTGTTCCGCTATTAGCAGTAGTCTTTGAGGTATATCACATTGAGTGGGGACGTGCACACGCTGGCCGGCGGATTAGTGACAAAGCGATTAAGAAAGACCGCGAGAACAATGTGTGCGTATGAAATTTTGCAGCAAAACTAGGTTAAAATTTTTGAGAGACATTCTGGTTTTCAATTAAGCATACGCGGAAGCCTGCGTGAGGCGAACGATTAGTTTAAGAATTTTTAAAGAGGGAAAAACAATGGTCGGTGCAGATCAAAGCGATATAGAAGACCATGGGAAGAGAGCTCGTGAATCATCGTTTAAATGCCGATACTTTCTGACAGAATCCATTTAAGATCGTAAAATTAAATTTTGATAGAAAAATTTAAATGTATCGTATCACTGAAAAATTCTTACTGTGTTTGTTGACGACGATCAGAAAGAGACCCGTTTTGAAATCGGTCAACAACTGCGTACCAATGCAAATGGTAATGAAAACTTTGGAAGACAATGGAAATAGCTCTGTAAAGATTTTACGAAGTCAGCAGCAAAATTTTATACACACACGTTGTGTTAAGATCTTCATTCTCACTTCGTTATAAATCCGCCGGACGGTGTGTGCCCGTGCCCACTAAAGCGCGTGTAGCTCGAAGACTGAAGATCGTGACGGAACAGAGAAAACGGCATTCAGGCGTCAAAACCTGTCGCTAGCAGCACTTAATTCTGCAGCTCGCTCTATGCGCTAGTTGACGTGCTACACAAATAGTTCGGTCTTTTTTTGAACACACCTCGTAGATACATACGACAATATACTCAAAATTATTAAATACCGGGCTCTTAGGCCGTGGTCGGTTGCTGTGACATCGTCGGCAACATTTCGTATCCCACCCTCGGGGATCTTCTCCAGACCGTAAAAAGCGACAGAGTGTTACGAAAAACAATTACAGCAGATCTTAGGCCGAACAAAGTGTCGGGTATCGGTCAGAATGTTACTTAAGAAATGATTGTGTTGTAACACGTGGTCGATCAATTTTGCTCTTCTTCTTCTTCTAATCATTTTTAAAAGTGACCTATCGTCGTTCACTTCTGGGGAGGACTTGCTCATTACTTTTCTTATCCATCCAACTCGTTCTCCTCCAGCCCCACATGTCCATTCCAGCCTCCTCCTTTCTACTTTGACGAGGGTCCACGCCTCACACCCGTAAGTTAAGACACTTCACAGAAATGTATTTTTGCGAACCCTTTATACTGATGCCAGATAGAAATTTCATTGCCACAATATAACAGTTGCTTTGAAACCTACTGTCATTCTCCTGAGCGAGCGGGTAACACTAACTTCTTGTACCGCCACCAACTCGCAGTATCATCATCATCATCACTGTAAGGACTAGGCCTTAGACCTGTTCCGGAACTCATCTCCTCTTCGGTCTGCTGACATCTCTCTTCCCAGTAGGGTGATAACCCAAGGCAGCCACAGGTAGACGGACATCACGTCGTTCATTCGGTTAAAATGTTCCAACCATTTTAGCTGATACTGGGCAATACTATCGAGTATAGGCTATTCATAATATTCAGTTCTTGCCGTATATCCACATTTGTTTTGCGATCTTGTAGACTATAATCTTGCCACTTGCCTCAGAAATCTCATTTCGGCCGCTTGAATACGACTGACCTGGGATTTCATTAAATTCAATTCTCAGACCCATAGAGAAGTGTGAGGAGGGCCATCACCTTGTATAACTTCAAGCGTTTTGTTTCTTTACTCATTGATTACAATCCAGGTCTTCAAGACTACTGAGCTGCTCCTGTAGGCCTACAGTACCATCTACAGCAACTATTGCCCGTATGGGATCAGCTCCATAAAAAGGCATCACCGTAATCTTCAATGTGGAGATCTATTGCAGTAAGTATCATCATCATCATCATCACCACTCCAAGCACTAGGCCTTAGACCTGTTCCAGAACCCATCTCCTCCTCGGTCTACCGACATCTCTATTCCCAGTAGGGTGATAACCCAAGGCAGCCACAGGTAGACGGATATCACGTAGGCAATTCAAATGTTCACCGTCTCCTTCTGTGGCATTCAGTCTTGTGGTGCAATGATACAATGTTTAAATCATGTCTAATATCCTCGTTCCTTCTCCGATCCAAGAGAGAACAACTTTTCGTCCCTCTTAAAAATTTCATGTCGGCTGCCTGAATTCTCTGTACGTCCCTTTTAGCAAGAGTCCACGTCTCACTAGCATACAGGACTGTGGGGACAGCCACACAGTTTTATAAAATTTCATTCGGCTATCCTTCCGTATTTTATTTTTCAGGACCCTATGAATTGTTCTACAGATGCGTCTAAATTTTGTTTGCTTACTATCCCAAACAACATCAGTTCTATAAGAGATATTACAACCCAGGTACTTAAAATGACTCACCTGATCCAAAATCTGGTTATTCACGACTACCTTAGTTCTTATCGGATACCTGCCTTGAAATGCCATCGTTTTAGATTTTGTACCAGAGATCTGTAGCCCATAATATTGTATGATGCTATTGAACGTAAATATCGCCCGCTGTAACTGGTCTTCTGTTTTCTGTATCATTGCCTTGTCATCTGCATAAAGCAATGCATTCACATGAATATTTCGCTGAAGTGATATTATTGTTATGCAGTTAGGTTACATTGTTATGTTATGTTTACTATTATGCAGTTATGTCACATGGTTATGTTATATTTATTATTATGCAGTAAGCCTGAGTATTATTATACCTTAACTCTGAGTAATGACAGACAAATTCGGCAGCGTAGTAAGACCCAGATCGTATGTGTGTGTGCGTGCGCGCGCGTGTGAAGCGAACAAATAGAGAAACAGACAAACAAAGAAGGGGACGTACAAGACGATGCGTGGGCGGAGCAGGAAAGAGGTTGCCGCCGCTTTAAAATCCACAGTGTATTTTATTTATTGCATTCCGATATAGTAAAAACAATTTTTAATTGATATTCACTGGGAAATCTATAACTCGTAGTACAATAACCTGTCCCTAGACCGGATGTACTTAGTACGATGACGACGACGGAGTCATTAAGTAACAGACAACATCATCATCTTGGCTCTCTCTCTCTCTCTCTCTGTATTATGTTCGTGTTTTGTTTTATTACTCTCTGTCTTGGGCAAACATAAAACTCATGCGCACGCACAATCACAGTCGGACGAAGATAATCTTCTTTGTCCGTTTGCTGCGGTGTAAATAAAACATTTATATCGTGCGCGCGCGCGTATGCACGTCGGTGTGTGTATGTGTAACTCATTTTATCGTCTCATCGTTAAACGTGAGCGCGGTCCTGTTGTAGTTTTTAATTATCTTCTTGTTGTTGTTGCTGTTGTTGTTTAAATGTGTGTGTGTGCGTGTGTGAGAGAGCAGACAAACACGGCGTCGTATTAATTCGAAATAAAAACTATTAACGCTTCAATTAAAATATATAATTCAGTCGTTTCACATTAAAAGCACATAAAGGCGCGGTGTCGGTCTGTCGACTAACGAGTCCGTTCTGGAGTCTTTGGATTAATTGGACACCGAGAGATTAATAGACTTCAGCTTCAGAATTCAAGCTTTGTCGTTACGTCAGTTAGAACTTATGCTAGCACGGGAACGGGCACGATACGGCACGTGACGGGAGTGTGCCCCGTACGGGGTTTGCGTTTATGCTATAGCGGGCCAACAACGGGCGGCTCACGTAATAACAATCGTGATGCTGTGAAGACACAGTATTATATATGATTTATGTAGTGAACTACAGTAGTAGTGATGGCTTTTTGTGGAACTGATTCCGTACGGGCAAAAATTGTTATAGACGGCTACAGTGTGTCTTGTAATGCAAGCAACGACGTTGTGAACAAGTTCCATAAGTTCAACCTTATGTGCGGGACCATCAGGCGAACCCTCAAGTCAGCAAGTAAAGGAATACGCTTAAAATTCTACAAGGTGATGGCTCTTCCCACACTTCTTTATGGGTCTGAGAATTGGACTTTAACGAAAGGCCAGGCCAGTCGCATCCAAGCGGCTGAAATGAGATTTCTGAGGCACGTGGCAGGGTATACTCTCCATGATCATAGAAGAAACACAGATATACGGCAGGAACTGAATATTATGAGTAGGCTATACTCGACAGGATCGCCCAGTATCGGCTGAATTGGTGGAAACATCTTTGCCGAATGGATGACTGCCGCATCCCCAAACAACTATATGGAACTATAAGCCGAGGGGACGGAGAGGTGTGGGACGTCCGAGGAAGCGCTGGAGTGACCAGCTGTAATGTTTGCCTATTTGAGACCGGAACAAACCATTCTTGGTTTAAACCTTGAGGACGATGATGAAATACAGTAGTAGTGACAAATTTTACGTTGCTGGAATTAACGGCTATCGCTGTAGCACTCGATGTAGAAAATGTGCTACAAAAGAAACAGAAGGTGGGGTGTACACCCAACGCCATCTAAGAGAATCTGAAGGTGAACACGCCACTCTCTAGAAGGGTCTCAATTAATTTCTGGTCGTCCATCCCTTCTCTCGTAATCCAAACCACTACGTACACCAAGTCTAGTAATGAACTATGAACTGCACGTCGGTTCGTTTATGTTACAACGGGACGTGACGGCGAGGTGACGGGGACAGAAAAATATCGTTAGCGACGTGTACCGTACGGCACCGACTCGTCCCGTTATAACATAAATGCCCTCTATGAAATCAGTGAGATAAATCACCGACGTTTCTCGTACGACACTCGTGCCGTATCCGGCCCGTTGTAGCATAAATAGGCCTTGCAGTATATTGTTGTCCGTTTACGTCATACTGTAATGATTATTTTTAATATTTTTTATATCAATTTTTTAATATCAATTTTATAGTGTAATCTTAAAATTGAAAACAAATGCATTCTTCAATGTGGGTGGGTGCGCGAGAGCGAACAGAATCATTGAAACCGCGACACTGGCTACAAAATAAATATGTTCATCTTCTTCTTCTTCTTCCTTCAAGCATTAGTCCTGTGGTACGATTCACGGTCCACCACCGCCATAGAGAAATCAGCCATGAAATCAGTCACGTGCAGAGGCAAGCCTCACGGCTAGCACAGGCGTGCCAGACAAGACTGCTGTATTATTGTACTCAGCGATAGTGGTGGGCTGCCAGACCTTCACTCGATCCCACAGTCATTGAAATTGTGAGTCGCAAACGAAACCACTACGCCATGTGTACCTACATTACAAATGAAACATAAAAGAAAAAATGGATAGACCACTTTCGTTAAAGGTAAGAAAAGGGACCGAAAAGGTGGGAAAAGTTTTATCATCATCACAATCATCTGCAAGGATTAAACCAAGGATGGTTTGTCCTGGACTCGATCATCCAAAGTCTAGAGCTGGTCACTCCACCTCTTCCTCGGACGACCCACACCTCTCCATCACTTCGGCTCCGTAAGTTTAATAAAATTACAAATTCCACGTGGAATATCAAAGTCAAGAAAATTTTAACCAAACTCTAAATGTGGTGTACAGTTTTGAAAATTTCAAAGTTTTTGACCCCAGAGCACAAAAATGGCGCAAAATTTTGAAAAACTGTAACAATCCAGCCGGGAGTTAGACTAAAGGAAATTTTAACACAATTGCGATTGTTTGGATTTTAATTTTTTTTATTTATTTTTTATTTATCTACAATTGAGTCAGTGGTTTTGAAAAGAGCATGAGTCCAGTCCACAAGACCTAAGTTTTGGAAAAAGATAAAAAACTGTTTAAAAAAAAATTTTAGCTTTAATTTTATGTTTTTTGTTATTACATAATAAATTTGCACAATATACTATTTTTTTAGTTTGCGATCTCTTACGGTATGCCTGTAAAAAAAAGTTGAAAGTATTCGACTCATCCCCTTTTCAAAATTTATGAAATAAAATCATCAAATACGTTATATATTTTTTTATTTCACAAATAATTACTAAAATTAACATAACTGGTAGTATTTTATAAATGTTTAATCGAAATATACTAAGTTTATAAGTAAATGGTGAATTTCTTAACGTTAAGAAAACTTATTCATTTTCTTCTTCATCCTTTGTTGGCCAGTCACATATTTCATCATAAAAGGGTAAGTGCTCATCAGGAATATACTTTTTGAGTTCTTTAATGTCCTCTACTTTCTTGCAGTTTATTGGACACTTATTGTGTGTTTTTCTAGTCGGAAAAGGTATGGTTTCAGCTGATTTTTTTTAGCAAGTATAAAGTGATGGAAAGTCAAACCGTCAATACAATCATAGACCTTCAACACACCTGGATTACTTTTTTTACATTCAAACAATGTAGTACTTGGAAATAGTAAAATCTACTTTTTCATGTTTAGGAATTTTCTTTCCTAAAGATTCTATTGATAAAACTTTCCTCTTGCAGAATTTTTTTATTTTTTAATTTAAAAAAGTTTAGAAAGAGGGCATGAGTTCAGGACTGATGCCCCTTTCAAAACAAACATAATATTTAATGGCATGTTGCAGCCATATTGATCATTGGACTAGTGCTCTTTTCATGTAAAATGGTAAATCTAGGCTTATAGAATGCAAAACAACTCATATGTCATTGTCTCAAAAAATGTGACTGATGCCCTTTTCAAAACCACTGATTCGATTGTTATTTTACTAAACCAAAAATAGTAACGTAATACGGATTCTCGTTATTTCTCTGATACCTTAAAAATTATTTAAGTTATAAATTTACTTCGTTCAGAAATGTGAGCCAGCTCCGCTGCTCAGGGAGCAAGCCAGTCAGTTCTCAGCACATGTGTTTTTTCCTGAATCTATTCTCACTTCATACCCTTCCATCTTATAATTTTTGTAGCAACATAACACATGGTAAAGTGCCTTTAGCACTTTTCAAGTTTTAAATTCCAAAAGTAGCAGACTTTCAAAATTATGAAAAGCTTTCTTGAAACATACGTATCGATTGTAGGCTATACATATTGATTGTGGAGCGTTGTGGACTCTTGGGAGTAAGGAAAAGAGGAATCTAAAGTCACTTGAGGTTCGGTGGGTACTACAGGCGCATGCTGAAAATCAAGTTCACTGAAAACATTGCGAGCAGTTTATTCAGACGTCACGATTTAACAATAAACACAAAGATGAGACTTTTACGCTGCTACGTATTCTCGGTCCTCTTCTACAGTGTAGAATCTTGAACTTTGACTAAAGCCACAACTAAAAAATTGGAATCTTTCGAAATGTGGCTTTACTGTTCAATACTGAGCACTTTATGGACAGCACATATAACTAATGTTGAAGTTCTTAGAAACATGAGGAAAGGAAGGGAAGTTATTAACACAGTGAAGGTAAGAAAGCTTCAGTACCTGGGACATCTCATGAGAAATGAACAGAGATTTTCTTATTGCAGTTCATAGTAAAGGGAAAAGTACTTGGAAAGAGAGGAGTTAGGCGACCGAGAATATCATGGCTGAGAAATTTAAGGACCTGATTTGGCATGAATACAACTGACTTATTCCGTGCAGCAGTACAGAAAGTTAAAATAGTCTGTATGATATCCAACATCCGAAACGGATATGAACTATCAGAAGAAGATAACATTTGTAAACGAGGAAGTTGTTAGAACAGTGGGTGAGTAAAGAAGGTAAGCCTGTGGAAATCCACTGTAAACAGAAGAGTACAGCTTAATGAGACATGAGGGACTCCTCGAAACATTAACAGATGGACAGGAACATATCTAGGGGAAGATCACGATTACGATATGTGGAACACAAAGAGTGGAGAACTGCTACCAATTGAACTAATCTGCGAATTGATCACCAAAGAAGAGAAAAAGATAACGCATGTTGCTGCCGACGAACGTGAATATTCTAGCTCACCTCATACGCGTATACAGACATTTACCAATGCTGCCGCTGCCAGAAAAACCGATAGCAATCTCGTGCGCGCGCACTCGCACACGTAACGCACATATAAACGGTGTCAATTATACCCAACCATCGTACAGTACAAACGCCAGCCAGACCAATATAAAAACGTTAAAAGTCGATAAATTAGTTTAAAGACAATAATACGCGAGTCCGACACTCGGAGATATATCATCGGTCTACGTGATCATTATGTATTTTTATTCTTCTCTCGGTTTAGTTTTCGTTTTCATTTTTTTTTTTTTTTAATCTGAACTGGAAATCAAACGGAATTGTAGAAATTAAAGTGGCAAAGATGAAAGATGTGGCTTTAGCGCGAGGCGGGCGGCGGTGGCGGTGGAAGATAGGATACGATACGAATATTGCGTGAATTTGTGTGTGTGTGTGCGCGCGCGCGCGCGCGCGCCGCGTCAGCAGTTGTAATTTTGACTGGGACGAGAAAATGATGCCCTCACCTGCCACAATAGCGTAGCGCGGCTCACTCTTAAAATAACCGATACCCACTCTTCGTTTGTAAGAGTTAACCCGCTTATATATCTAACGGGAAAAAATGGAATAAAAATACTATTTTAGGATTACGACAGACAGAATATTTAAACAAGTGGTGTATCCAGAATTTAGCCTTGTTTTTTTTTTCATTTAATCTTTTTGTCGTCTTTGAGATCTCGTCTTTCCGTATCCTCGCTTACTTCATCTCTTCAAGACTTGCGAACCCTCCTCCTTTTCTTCTCAAAGTACTTCAATATGTAACCCTTGCTATCCATATATCACTTCGAGGTACTTTTTACGTGCCCATACCACACCGGTGGCGTATCTAGAATTTGGCTTTGGGGAGGGAGGGTCCGGTCGAGTCAGCTTCATACAAAAGAAAAAACAAGTTAAGACAAATCAACATTACTGTATTTAAAACTGGTTGAAAAACGTGTGATAGCATCCTGAAATCAGTTCCAGTAAAATAAACGGTAAGAACTAGTGTTGCGGATTTAATCGAACCGATTAACCGATTAAAATTTGAACTTCGATTAATCAATCAAAACTACTTAGTCGATTAAAATTAATCGGTTGTTGAAATTTTCTTTTATGAGAAGTTGAACCTTGTCCACTAAATACCTGAGTTATGTTTTGTCACTTGAACGAGAGTCCCGTTATTTTAAATCATTTAGTACTGCTGGAAGTTCCCAGAAAAACACTGAAAGAGAAAGGGTGGAGTAGTTGCAGTGGTTTTCAAAAGCCAGGTAGCGGCATGTCAGATTTATTCCGTGTACGATAAGATCTACAATAGAAGGCTGAGTCAGGTGCCTACTACTAATTGTCTGAGAGGGGGTGAGTATGCTAAAAATAAGAGTCCCACAAGAGCCTGTACTCTCATCCTAACAATGGGCGACCTATAGTATAGTAAAATTGAAAGTTAAGGGCATATGCGCAGAAACCAATTTATGGATGGACGAGTCCACTTTGAAATTGTGAATGGCGGGAGGGTACCGGAGAATCAGCTGGTATGCAAGTGAAGGTGTCGCCAACTTTGCGTGTGATGTTTTAGTTACCCGTACATTCTTAGTTATTGTGTAACGTAATATCTCAGTCGTGCATTTGTTATTATTATTTCAATTTTTTTTAATTCTATCGTTGTTTTACAGTCACTCTTTTTTATTAGATATTTAATTTTTTAGTTAATTTCTATTGGTAGTTTTTATTCTGTAATTACAATTACGTATTATTGTAATTATTTGTGTTATCATCCAGTAACGAGATTTGTTAAAATGGATACTTTTCCTTCAACTAGCAAAGACAGGAAAGTTATCCATAGTCAAGCACGGGAAGTTACAATACACAGTTTTTTGTTGGCCAGGATTAAAAGATTCTTGCAATTAAATTAATACGAAGAATACCTTCCTTTATGTAACGAGAAACTGTAGAGATAGCCGTGTGTAATTAAGGAGTGGAAGTGTACAGTTTGCAAATTCCGTTGCGATAAGAACGGTCAGAAAGGCTGTAGTTTTTTACGTCTCAGCAGTACACAATGACAGACCAAACAACACTCAGATATGTTTATAAAACATTCTGAAATGTAAAAGAATG